>PVJS01038379.1:7996-19540 GCA_004027185.1 Glis glis
TAGCACGGAGGTAGAACGCCCCTGGGTTCAATCCCTGGTACTGCAAAAAAAAAAAAAAAAAATACTCTGACCAAAAGCTGAGAATCGCAGGTGAAGGAGAAGAGGGATGACATTTTCCCTCTGTGTCCCAACTTCAGGCATGGGACACAGGGGGCAACCAGGTCTTTTTCCCCGGGGAGCAATCCTTTTGAATCAGCCCCTTTTTTACATAGAGGTCTTCTCTGAACCTCACAGCAATTTCCCCAGTCTCTCCACCCCACCCCTTGTTATTCCAAGCTGAGTCTGGGAACTCTTCTCTTACTCTTCTTAGCCAAGGAGCTGCCACCACATCTATCCTTAAAGACTTGAGATTGTGCTGGGCGTGGTGGTGCACGCTTGTAATCCCAGTACTTGGGAGGATGAGACTGGAGGATCCAGATTCATGGCCAGCTTCCGCTACTTAGTGAGGCCCTCCGCAACTTAGTGAGACCCTGTTTCAAAATAAAGAATAAAAAATAGGGCTGGGGGTGTAGCTCGGAGGTAGAATGCTCCTGGATTCAATTCCTGGTACTGAAAAAAAAAAAAAAAAGATTGAGATTGTAAGATACTCTCCTTCCACCAGCAGGTGGCATCAAAACCTTCCACCCTTCAGCTTGGATCTCCCAGAGTCTACTCAGAGCTTTCTAAATAGGTCTACAGAAAGGTGAGTGAGCCCTCAGACTCTGAGCAGGGTTCTATTTAGCTTAAGTGTTATATAACCTTGGTCAAACGGCTTCACCTCTCTGGCCTCAGTTTTTCCATCTGTCAAATGGGGATGCTACCTGCCCAGAAGTCCTTAGGGTTCACAATAACATAGGCGGTGTCTGCCACATGCACCGCACACAGAAGTGGCTCCTTAACTGTGAGCGATTCGTACTTCCAAGAGAGACTCCCCAAATCTCCAGGAAAGTAGCCGATTGGTGCCCAGATGTTAGTGGAAACAGGGACGCCGAGGAGGCAGCCGGCGCTGGGTAGCACTACACGGCCGATGCCCTTTTAACATTGCACTGCTCGTGACAGGTGCAGACAGTAGCACAATGTGAAAAGAGCTCCGGCCAGCAGCAGAGGCGCGCCAGCTCTGCCCCCTCCCTCTTCCCCCAGCCCCTCAGCTCACAGCCGCCCCCATTCTTCTATCTTCAGTCCATTTTCAGTGCTCATCCTCTCTCTTCCGGCCACTCCTTTGCCTTCTGCCTCACCCGCTTCCCAGCAGAGAACATCTTTTTCTTTGAGGCTTCTGGGTGTTGCGGTCGCTGAAGGGATACCTGGGGCTTGATGTTCAGTCCTCAAGGGAAGGAGCGGGTAAAAATCCCCCAAAGTTTGGGGGACACTGGCGTCAGGTTGTGTTTTTTTCGATTCACATTTCTGCCAACGTTCCTTCCAGAAGGAGTTTGTCCAGGACCACAGAATCCTGTACTCTTCACCGCTCTGAAGCTCTCTTCTCTAGTTTACCTAAGGGGGAGAACTGGGGCCCAAGGTAACAATCTCAAGGACCAGAGTGCAGGAGACTAGTTAGAGGTCCCCAGGCAGGAGAGATGCTTCCAGATGTGGAAGCTGCTGGTGAGGCCCACCTGCATCTCCTTTCTGAGGTTTTCAAAGCACTGTATGGATTTGGCATTAAGAAACAGGGTGAGGGAGCCAGGCGTGGTGGCACACACTTGTAATCCCAGTACTTGGGAGGCTGAGACAGGAGGATCCAGGTTTGCAGCCAGCCTCAGCTACTTAGTGAGGCCTTCCGCAACTTAGTGAGACCCTGTTTCAAAATAAAGAATAAAAAAATAGGGCTGGGGGTGGAGCTCAGAGGTAGAATGCTGCTGGGTTCAATTCCCAATACCAAAAAAAAAAAAAAAAAAGAAAGAAAAAAAACAGGGTGAGGGTGATTCCCTCTCTCCTACTGAGTTATGGATAAGCTTTCACAGGTAGTGGGGTTAGAATCTGAGTTTAGGTTTCAGTCCAGGGGCTCTGATTAAGGGTGTGTGTGCGCGCGCAGGGGATTTAACCCAGGGGCTTTCTACCTCCGAGCCACACCCCCAGCCCTTTTTAGTTTTCATTTTGAAACAGGGTCTCGCTAAGTTACTGAGGCTGGCCTTGAACCTGAGATCCTCCTGTCTTCTGTCTTCAAGCTCATCCTGCCCCCCCATCCTACTTTAAAGGGCTCAGAGGGAGACTGATTAAAGCCCAAAGCCAGAAGATGAGCTGGAAGGACATTTGGATATCCAAAGGTTCAGAGCCAGGCCGAGCTCTAGTGTGCCACAGTCTCTGGGAAGGCTCCTCTTCCCCACTGCACAGCCAGCAGCAATGGAGGACCGGTTTCCAGTTGGGAGCTCGTCCTCTGGGCCACCCTCTAGCCTCCTCCCACCCCCTCAGGAAGCAGGAGAGCTTCTCTCCCGCCTTCCCAGGCAGTGCGCTCCTGTAATCTCAAACATGGGGCCCTGCCCCAGAGTTTGCACAGTTCTGATGGCCGGAAACTAAGGCCCCACTAGGGTCAGTCGCCAGGTCTCTCTGCTCCGGGGGCTGGACAAGCCAGCTGGGAACTGGACCAGGCCAACAGGGGGCAGAAGGGCAAAAATAGGGCTGCCCAGCAAGCTGGGAGAGGGGCAGGGGGAGCTTCCTCCCCAAGGAGTTCCTAGATGGCTCCTTAAGAAGTGAAGGGGGAGGGGGCTGGGACCAACAGCCCCTCAGCGCTCACACCCAACTCATTCCTGAGGAGCGGGTCCGCGACTCACCAGTCAGCAGGGCCCCTCCCCCACCGCGGGCCCAGGAGCCATCCCCCAGCTCCTTCCAGAGCGGGTGTAGAGACAGAGGAGGAAATGGGGGAGGGGAGGCCCTGGCTCAAGTTCTCTCCGCTCCCCCTCCTCATTGGCCACCATCTTCCGGCCCCTGCCCCCCAGAGCAGCAGGAGATGGGGCCCAGCCTGTGGAAGGGAGAGAAAGGGCAGGTGGGGGGTTAGCTGGAGCAGCCGGGGCAGGGGGCTGGCTCCAACTGTCTCCACCCCCCACTCCCCGCAGCCATGGCGACGGGAGGAGGAGACCAGGAGGGTCCTGAAAGCCACGTTCTGTGAATGGGATGAGAGGGGCAGCTGGGAAGTGTGGGGTGAGGGGCGCTCTCCCTCGACCCCCGACGGTGCCCCTCGAGGCTGGACCACACACACGCGCGCGCGCGGGGCGCACGCACGCACACACACACAAACTCTCGGCCACACTTGCTGCACAACTCAGCCCTCACTGCACACTCCCCCAAACATGAGGACTGGGGGTGCGCGCACAGCGCCCGCCCCACGCCCCCACGCCCAGCACAGCCCCAGGCTCGCCCTGCAAGTTCTGGAGGTGCGGTGCTCCCTGCTCCGGCCCGCCCGACCCCCCAGGCCCCCGGGCCCCGCACCCCACACCGCCCCGGCGGACAGATGGCCCGGCCTCGGCGGTGCCCAGACCCCCACCCTTCCCCACCACGCCCCCGCCGGAAAATGACAGCGAGGCCACCTCGGGAAGACACGCCCGGCGCTTCCCAGGCGCGACTCGACAGGAAAAGCCCGAAAAGATGCCCACGAGTGGAGACAGGAGGGAGGCGGACGAGAGCGAGCCCAGACCCCCGCCCCTCGCCGGGAGAAACCGGAAAGCGGCGGCGCGGCCCGAGCCGCGATACCTACACAGTGCGCTCCGCTCCGCTCCGCTCCTGCCCGCCTTCTTCCCGGGCTCTTTCTCTGCCCTGCCCGCCCTCGGCTCCGCTCCCGGCCTCGCTCCCCTCGCCCCTCGCGCTCCCGCCGGCCCCTCGGCCCGGCCCGGCCCGGCTCCCCGCGGCCGCCCTCCACGCGCCGGCGGGACCCAGCTCCGGAGGCCGGCCGCGGCGCCCTGCCCTGCGGATCCCGCGCTTTCCCCCTCGCCCCCTTTCTCCTTCCACACTCCCTGCCGTCCATCTTGAATACTTGGGATTCTTGAATGGAGTGAGCAGGATCCGCTCCCCCAGGCTCCCATTGGCTGTGGGTTAACCCTTTTGAAACGAGATCCTCCCTCCCATTGGCTGCCAGGCTCCCCTCTTCTCCCCCAACCCCCATCCCCTCCGCCTCCCCACAGCCCGCGAGGTCAGGGCGCTCCCGGGCGCCCCCTCCCCTGGCCTCTCGCCCCCTACCCCCCTCGAGGACACCCCGTCTCCCCGGTCCTTGCCATCCCGCCGTCCACAACGCTGCAGGTGAAGGTGGATCCAGTTCCCGCCAAATGCGGCCCGGAGATTGTGCTGGCAGAAACCCTGTTCCCAGATGCCCCTTGTGCTGGACTCGAAGACCGTGGAAGATGCAAGGGGTGCAGCCTCCTGCCCGGGTCCAGCTCCTCTTTGACCAGAAGCGCTTCTCCAACGAGAACCCTCACCGCTAGTTAGCCTCACCCGAGGCCGTGCAGGGGCCTCCTGGACATCCCCGCCCCCTGGGCTGGGCAGGAAGAGGGCAGCTCCAGAAAGAAGAGCCTGGGCTCCTCTGAGTGCCCCAGGGCAGGCCTGACCTGACCAGGAATGTGCAGCATCTGGAGCCCTGCTCAGTCACAAACATCCCCACGGCCCAGCCCGGTCCCCTCCTGGACCCACATGCACCTAAAGGGGCTCTGCGCTGGGGGAGCCCAGACTTCTAAGAGGAAGGAGGCAGCAGGAAATAGGGCCTTGAGTCAGGCTGGGAGCAGGGCATGTTGGTTTTAGGGCCAGAGCTACCAAGATAAGCCCAGTGAGGTCACGTCCCCCTCTCTGGGCCTCGGTTTCCTTGTTTGCCAAAGATTGGCCTAGGACAGTGTTGTCCTATGGGAGTTTCTATGTGTTTTATATTTGTATCATCCAAGATGATAGCCACTAGCCACGTGTGGCTATTGAGCACTTGAATTGTGGCTGTGATCCCTGAGGACCTGACTTTTAGTATTGTTTATTTTGGTACTAGGGATAGAACCCAGGGGCATTCTGCCTCCAAGCTACACCCCCAGCCCTTTTTATTTTTTATTTTGAGACAGGGTCTCTCTAAATTGCAAAGGCTGGCCTTGAACCTGTGATCCTGCTGTCTCAGCCTCCCAAGTACTGGGATTACAGGCATTTGCCCCCTTAAATTTTATTTAATGTTAATTACTTCAGCTAGCCACCTGTGGCTAGTGGCTACTGCATTGGAAAGCACAGGACTAGAACCCTTGTGGTCCTGCTAATGAATAACATTCTATGATCTATGATTTTTGTGTGTGTGGTACTGGGGATTGAACCCAGGGGTGAACCTTCGAGCTACACACCCAGCCCTTTTTTTTTTTTTTTGAAACAGGGTCTTGCTAAGTTGCTGAGACTGTCCTCAAACCTGTGATCCTCTTGTCTCAGTCTCTCAAGCACTGGGATTATAGGCATGAGCCACCACATCTGGCTTACACTCTATGATTCTTCGTCCTTGGATATGAAGTCTTCCAAATCCAAACTGCAAATCACCAAGGGTATCGATGGCTAGGAAAGGAGATTTAAACTCCTTGCACCTTTGTCAGGAACCATTGTCTATGGATGTCATCCACTGTTCCAATAAAGGAACTGAGATCCACACACCCACTATGCAAGGGAATATTGTGGTTAAAAGGGAATTTGCAGTTTGCCTGATCTTATTGTTTTTTCAAGGATAAAAACCAAGACATTTTCAGGGTTGAGCATGCGGACATAGGAAGTTGACATGCCTGCTCAGGAGTTACTGTGCATCTATAAACTAAGTTTGTCTCTTTGGGGCTCTTGGGCACATGTGCACACATACATGTACACCATCAAGTTCGTTTAATAAACATGATTCTCTAACTCAGACCAAATAGGAGAGGGGCTGAAATCAACAACATGGGTAGTACTAAGACATGACCAGTTCCTGGGAGGGCTGAAGAGGCCCTCTGAGTAGCAAGTGAAACCCCTGAGCTCCAGGGTATGTCAGCGTTACAAGAATATGGGCAACCCAGAACCCACTCCCCAGATCGATGTGATTGAAAGATCTCCTTGTCAGCTGGGCGTGGTGGTGCACGCCTGTAATCCCAGTACTTGGGAGGCTAAAACAGGAGGATCGCAGGTTCGAGGACAGTCTCAGCAAGTAATGAGACTCTCATTAACCTAGGGAGACCCTGTTTCCAAATAAGAAATAAAATCGGGCTGCAGGTGTAGCTTGAAGGTAGAACCCCTGGGTTCAATCCCTAGTACAGAAAGAAAGAAAAAGAAAGGAAGGAAGGAATGGGGGGGGGAGGGAAGGAAGGGAAAAGAAAGGAAAGAAAGAAAGAAAGAAAAAGAGAGAGAGAGAGAGAGAAAGAAAGAAAGAAAGAAGAAAGAAAGAAAGAAAGAAAGAAGAAAGAAAGAAAGAAAGAAAGAAAGAAAGAAAGAAAGAAAGAAAGAAAGAAAAGAGAGAAAGAAAGATCTCCTTGTGCATCCCCCAGCAAGAGGAGAGGAACCTAGCTGGGCGTGGTGGACATGGTGGTGCATTGCACATCTGTAATCCCAGTACTTGGGAGGCTGAGACAGGAGTATCGAAGGTTAGAGTCTAGCCTCAGCAAATTAGTGAGACCCTGTTTCAAAATAAAAAAATAAAAAGGGCTGGGGGTGTAGCTTGGAGGTAGAATGACCCTGAGTTTAATCCCCACTATCTACCCCCTCCCCCGCAAGAAATAAAAGAAAAAGAAAAAGGAGAGAAAGCTGAGGGGCAGGAGAATAACTCTGGGTTTATTCATCCTTGGACTGACCAGGAAATGGAATTGGCTAGGACTTCTGGAGGAGGAGGGGTCCAGGGTGTCCAGAATTCTGGTAGCTACGGGATAGGACTGGTGCATACAGGGCCCTAACCTAGCAGAGAAAGAACTACCACAGGGCTCTGGTCAAGGGGACATCCAATCCCTTCTAGCAGGTTTCTGCCTGGATAATATGCAGGGTGAAGGGAAGACACAGCTGCCTGGGAAATTCTTGTCTTCAATGCTTCTTTACTACAAGGTGAAACTGCTAAGTGACTTCTCTGGTGAGGGACTGGTAAGGTATTCAGAAGAGGGAAAGATTGCTTCCAACAGAGGATGGAACCCAAGAAGGCTCCCTGGAGGTAGTAGCATGTGAGACTTGAGGAACAGAAAGGATTTAGACAGCCAGGTGTGGTGGCACATGCCTGCAATCCCAGGCTTGTGGGAAGCTGAGACAGGAGTAATACAGGTTTGAGGACAGCCTCAGCAATTTAGTGAGACCCTGTGTTAAAATAAAAAGGGCTGGGAGCCGGGTGTGGTGGCACACACCTGTAATTCCAATACTTGGGAGGCTGAGACAGGAGGATCTTAGGTTTGAGGCCAGCTTCAGTAACTTAGCAAGATTCTCAACAACTTAGAGAGACCCTGTTTCAAAATCAAAATTCAAGCCGGGAGTGGTGGTGCATGTCTATAATCCCAGTACTTGGGAGGCTGAGACCGGAGGAATGTAGGTTCGAGGACAGCCTCAGCAAGTAGTGAGACTCTGAGCAACCTAGCGAGACCCTGTTTCAAAATAAAAATAAAATAGGGCTGGGGGTGTAGTTCAGAGGTAGAATGCCCCTGGGTTCAATCCCCAGTGTCACACACAAAAAAATAAAATAAAAATAAGAAGAGCTGGGGTTGTAGCTCTGAGGTAGAATGCCCCTGGGTTCAATCCCCAGTACCAAAATAAATAAATAAATAAATAAATAAATAAATAAATAAATAGAAAAGGCTGGGGGTTAGCTCAGAAGTAGAATGCCCCTGGGTTCAATCCCCAATACCATTTAAAAGAGAAAGGGAAAAGAAAAAGAAGAAGGGATTTTTTTTTCTTTTTTGGTATGAGGGATTGAACCCAGGGGCATTCTACCTCTGAGCTACACCCCCAGCCCTATTTTTAATTCTTTATTTTGAAACAGGGTCTCACTAAGTTGCAGAGGACCTCACTAAGTAACTGAGGCTGGCCGTGAACCCGGATCCTCCGGTCTCAGCCTCCCAAGTACTGGGATTACAAGCGTGTGCCACCACGCCCGGCTAGAAGAAGGGATTTAGACACAAGAAGGTAAGAGGAAGGACATGCCAGGGAGAGAGAGCAACATAAAGGCTGAGAGGTGGGGATGGTGGAATGAGTTCAGGATTGCTTGGACATTCAGGAGGCACTGAGGATGCATGGCGAGGGACAGAAGGAATGGCGAGACGGGCTGGACAGATGGTGGAGGTCTTGCACACCTTCTTCCAGCCTTTACTCAGCCCCGAAGACATCATTTGCCTGGACGATGCTCTTTTCTTCACCAAGAAGTACCTCCCACCTCTTCATGCAGCTGACCCAGGCCTCCACCCTCAGCTCTCTGCCGCCGCTGCCTTCGTCTGCAGGCCCCCCGTCTGTGTCCCACAAACATCCTTCCCAGGGCAGAGCTGGCTGTGGTTCCCCATCAGAGGATGGATTCTCATTGGTCCCTCTCAGCTCAGTCTCTTGTCTCTGGATTCTCATTGCCCAGGTATGCTGCATGGAGGGGTTTGCTTTTCCACTCCAAACCTTCCAAACCTACATCCCTTTTCAGGAAAGACTAAAAAATGGAGGCCTATCAGGTGTGGTGGTACATGCCTATAATCCCAGTCCATGGGAGGCTGAGACAGGAGGATCTCAGGATTGATGCCAGCCTCAGCAACCTTGTGAGGCCCTCCACAACTTGGTGAGACCCTGTTTCAAAATAAAAAAATAAAAGCCAGGTGTGGTGGCCAAACCTATAATCCAAGTACTTGTGAGGCTGAGACAGGAGGATTGCAGGTTTGAGGACAGCTTCAGCAAGTAGTGAGACTCTCATCAACCTAGTGAGACCCTGTTTCAAAATAAAAGTAAAATAAAAATAGGGCTGGGGGTGTAGCTTGGAGGTAGAATGCCTCTGGGTTCAATGCCCAGTGCCAAAATAAATAAAAAATAAAATAGCGCCAGGCGTGGTGGCACACGCTTGTAATCCCAGTACTTTGGGAGGCAGAGACCAGAGGATCCGGGTTCGCGGCCAGCCTCAGCTCTCTCGTTGTCTGTCTGTCTCTCTCTCTCTCTCTCTCTCTCCTCTTAGTGAGGCCCTCCGCAACTTCGTGAGACCCGGTTTCAAAATAAAGTATAAAAAATAGGGCTGGGGGTGTAGCGCGGAGGTAGAACTCCCCTGCGTTCAATTCCCGGTACCGCAAAAAAAAAAAAAAAAATAGGGCTGAGGGTGTACCTCAGAGGTAGAATGCCCCTGGGTTCAATCTCCAGTAACACACACACACACACACACACACACACACACAAAATAGAGTTGGGGGTGTAGCTTAGTGATGGAGCATCCCTGTGTTCAATCCCCAGTACCACCACCACCACAACAACAAAAACTGAGGCCAGACCTAGACGTGGTCCAACCTGTTATAGGAGTGTAAAGAAATTTACCCAGGAGCTACTTGGCTTCTAGCCAAATCCCCCACATTCCTCTCTCCTCCTGTGGGAGTTTCAGAATGCCCCTGGGCTCTGGGGTAACTTCCCTTCCTCCAGCGCCCTCTTTGCCTTCCTCCCTAATCTCCATGTTCTGACACAGATGTGGGTCCCTCTGTTGCAGGAGGCTTGGTCCACGGAGAACAAGAAACAGAGGCTGGAGTAGGATAAAGCAGGTCTCTATTCACTGGTGAGGCTAAGAGAGCAAAGCTCCGGGTCTGAGCCCTGAATGGCATCATCATATTGATTATATAGCCCCTGTGCGATAGGTTTTGATTGGATCAATAACAGGCAGGGGTACCAATAAAGGGGTACCAATACAGGGGTACCAATACAGGGGCTTGTTTCCACTTCCTGAGCTAGATTTCCTGTATCAGACTCCACGTGGCCCGGACTGGACAGCACCATCTGGGTTCCATGTGGCCGGGACTGGGTGGTGCCATCTTGGGCTCCACATGGCAGGGACTTGGCAGTGCCATCTTGGGCTCCCCGTGGTCGGGACTGGGTGGCGTCATCTTGGGCCCCACGTAACTGGGACTGGGTGACACCATCCTGGGCTCCTGCCTCACCTCCATCCCTATTTGGGTATACCACAGAGAACTCTGCAAACGAGAGACAGGACTGTACTGTCTGCCCCATTCTCCGCCTCTGGGAAGGATGAATCTGAACCGCTGCAGGGAGAATGTTCCAGGGAGACTCCCTGCTTGCGCATCAGTGGAGGTAACTGGGTTGTGGGTAACCTGGCTCCTGAGTCACCGATACAGGCTTTTCCATGTGAGCCTCTCCAGTTTCCCTCCTTCCACAATAAGGTGCCTCTTCATCTTTACTGCCCTGTGTCTCTCCCATGCTTGTGTGTCTGGCTCTGCCTGTGCGGAAGGCTCTGGAATCATTGCTGGCCCTGAGCTGCTCACAGTTGAGGATGGCAAGGCATACACATAAGAGGAGCCGCAGCCGGGTATGGTGGCACACGCTTGTAATCCCAGTACTTGGGAGGCTGAGACAGGAGGATCCCGGTTCGCAGCCAGCCTCAGCTACTTAGTGAGACCCTCCACAACTTAGTGAGACCCTGTTTCAAAATAAAGAATAAAAAATAGGTCTGGGGGTGTAGCCTGGAGGTAGAGTGCCCCTGGGTTCAATCCCCAGTACCACCAAAAAAAAAAAAAAAAAGAGGAGCTGCACTGTCACAGCTGCCCCAATCAATAGATGCACAGACCTTCTGTGCGAGGCGCATCCCTCTTCCTGAGCTCGCCATCCTACCCTTGCTTCAATTGCCCGGTTATTGCCTCTCCGGTTCCTTTCCAGGAACCTAGAGCAAGGGTCAGCAAGCCACAGCCTGTGGGCCAAATCCTGCCTCTGCTTGTTTTTTGTTTTTTTGTACACAAAGTTCATTGGAGCACTTGTTTACGTATTGTCTACGGCTACTTTCTACAGCCTCCGCAAAGGCAGAGTTGAGTGGTTGCAACAGAGACCATATGGCTAGTTACTATTTGGCTCTTTATGATAAAAGTTTGCCAACACTTAGGTTGTGGGAGACAGGAGGATCCCAGGTTCAAGGCCAGCCTCAGCAACTTAGTGAGACACTGTCTCAAAATAAAACATAATATAGAGCAGGGGTCTAAGTTCAGAGGTAGAACACCCCTGGGTTCAATCCCTAGTACCAATATATACAGATTCTACAAAGATTCATCTTTGGCCCTCATTTCTCTTCATACTTTTTCACTAGACAAAATCATTGACATGCCTAATTTGGACAGTCACTTCTGTATTAATGGCTCCCAATATACAACTACTGAGCTGAAAATCCAGATTTTTTTTGTGTGTGGTACTGGGGATTGAACTCAGGGACATTCTACCTCCGCGCTACACCCCCAGCCCTATTTTTATATTTTTTATTTTGAAACAGGGTTTCACTAAGTTGCAGAGGACCTCACTAAGTAGCTGAGGCTGACTGCGAACCTGCGATTCTCCTGTCTCAGCCTTCCAAATACTGGAATTACAAGCGTCCGCCACCACACCCGGCGAAAATCCAGATTTCTAACAGAAGGCTGTGACTCCTCAAATAGAGTTCTTTTTTTTTTTTTTTTTTTGAGGTGCTGGGGATTGAAC
>PVJS01038380.1:0-19439 GCA_004027185.1 Glis glis
TAGCTCATCACCATGGTCAGTTCTGGGATAGCTCATCACCATGGTCAGTTCTGGGATAGGTCATCACCAAGGTCAGTTCTGGGATAGCTTGGCACCATGGTCAGTTCTGGGATAGCTTATCACTATGGTGAGTTATCTAATAGCTTGCCACCATGGTCAGTTCTGGGATAGCTTGCCACCATGGTCAGTTTTGTGATACCTTGTCACCATGGTCGTTTCTGGGATAGCTTGTCACCATGGTCAGTTCTGGGATAGCTTGTCACCATGGTCGGTTCTGGGATAGCTTGTCACCATGGTCGGTTCTGGAATAGCTTGTCACCATGGTCAGTTCTGGGATAGCTTGTCACCATGGTCAGGTCTGGGATAGCTTGTCACCATGGTCAGGTCTGGGATAGCTTATCACTATGGTGAGTTCTGTGATAGCTTGTTACCATGGTCGGTTCTAGTTACAGCTCGTCACCATGGTCAGTTCTGTGATAGCTCGTCACCATTGTCAGTTTTGTGATAGCTTATCACCATGGTCGGTTCTGGGATAGCTTGTCACCATGGTCAGGTCTGGGATAGCTTGTCACCATGGTCAGGTCTAGGATAGCTTATCACTATGGTGAGTTCTGTGATATCTTGTCACCATGGTCAGTTCTGTGATAGCTCGTCATCATTGTCAGTTTTGTGATAGCTTTTCACCATGGTCAGTTCTGTGATGGCTTGTCACCATGGTCGGTTCTGGGATAGCTCGTCACCATGGTCAGTTTTGGGGTAGCTTGTCACCATGGTGAGTTATGTGATAGTTTTTCACTATGGTGAGTTCTGTGATAGCTTGTCACCATGGTATCGTCTGGGATAGCTTGTCACCATGGTAAGGTCTGGGATAATTTGTCACCATGGTCAGTTCAGTGATAGATTGTCACCATGGTGAGTTCAGTGATAGCTTGTCACCATGGTCAGTTCTGTGATGGCTTGTCTCTATGGTCAGTTCTGGGATAGCTTGTCACTGTGATCATTTCTGGGATAGCTCATCGCCATGGTCAGTTCTGGGATAGCTTGTCACCATGGTCAGTTCTGGGATAGCTTGTCACCATGGTCAGTTCTGTGATAGCTTGTCACCATGGTCAGTTCTGGGATAGCTTGTCACCATGGTCAGTTCTGGGATAGCTCATCACCATGGTCAGTTCTGGGATAGCTCATCACCATGGTCAGTTCAGTGATAGCTCGTCACCATGGTCAGTTCTGGGATAGCTCGTCACCATGGTCAGTTCTGTGATAGCTTGTCACCACGGTCGGTTCTAGTTACAGCTCATCACTATGGTCAGTTCTGGGATAGCTTATCACCATGGTCGGTTCTGGGATAGCTCGTCACCATGGTTGGTTCTGGGATAGCTTGTCACCATGGTTGGTTCTGGGATAGCTTGTCACTACTGTACCCTCTGGTGCCAGTGTAAGGCCTGGCACTGTTAGACACTTACTAAATATTTGCTGAAGTCACATTATGACTTGTTCACCCCTAGCCTTATGCATAGCATTCCTCACACTGCCCAGCTTAGGGGGCCCAAGTGTACAGATCATTAAATGAAAAGGAATCCATTCTTTTAAGGACTACAGTGGAATTTATTCAACTTCCACCTTTTAAATTAACAACAAACTATATTTCACTAACCTCCCTATTATATGGTACTTTGGATGGGGGTGTGAGGGAGTGGAGTATTTTCTAGTCATGAGTCCTCAATTTTTTTAAGAATTTTAACACATAGCCGGGCGTGGTGGTGCACGCTTGTAATCCCAGTACTTTGGGAGGCGGAGACCGGAGGATCCGGGTTCGCGGCCAGCCTCAGCTCTCTCTCTCTCTCTCTCTCTCTCTCTCTCTCTCTCCTTAGTGAGGCCCTCTGAAACTTCGTGAGACCTGGTTTCAAAATAAAGTATAAAAAATAGGGCTGGGGGTGTAGCGCAGAGGTAGAACACCCCTGGGTCAATCCCTGGTACCGCAAAAAAAAAGAATTATAACACAATTTTAAAAATTAATTTTAAAACTATAGTGAACAAAATGTCTCTTTTGCTTAAAGATTTGGAAGACACTTCAAGGTCCCGATTCTTCAAGGTCCTGATTAAAAAATTAAGCATTTATTTGCTAGTAAAATCTAGTTTTGGGAAGTGTTAGCTAATAGAAAATTCATTTGGCAAAATGTTGGTTGATAGTTCACTAAATATAATTAAAGAAAAGTGAACAGATACTGAATATAATGAGACAGGAGAAGAACAGTTCATTCCATACCTTTTCTGCTCTCTTCTTTAGAGGTTTCCCTGGGCAGTAGGATCCTGTCTACACTGCTGAAGTCATCAGGATTGTGGTTGCTGCTGACACGCATGCCCTCTTTGGCAGTCCACTGAGGCAATTTGCGGAAACTTATCTTGGCAATGTGGAAACCTCGATTTTCAGAATCATTTCCCCAAATAAACATTTCACTTTCTTAATAGAAAGACTCTATTATGTTATATATGACCTTAAATACCTAATTCTTTCCCCTCCAGGATTCTGCTGGATTATGATCAGACTCAACTCTAGCTCTAAGACCTTTAGCCATAAGCTTTCTCCCAGCTTCCTACAAAGTAGTAGCAGCTAATATAGTGACTTAAATGTCAAGATGCCTCTTTAGTATCTAGTAAAAGGTTGAATTGCCCAAGCCTCAAATTTCTTCCTTCATCCTGTCCTCTCCTCTTTCCTTCATTCCTCTATTTCATTTCATATATATATTTATTGAGGGCCTACTATGTGCCAGACACTTTTAATCTCCGGGGATACAGTAGGAGGAAAAAAAAAAGAATAATGTCCCTGTTCTTATAAAACTCACATTCCTGTATATCCTTTATAAATGGCAGAAAATAATGAAGCTTTTGATATGCAAGGAGGGATAGTCATATTGGACAAGATATATATATATATATATATATATATATATATATATATATTCTGAATTTTAGAATCTCCTTTCCTAGTTTGAAAGAGAAACCAATTGTTCTTAATTATGGTGATTTATTCCTCACAAAAAAAGAGTCCAATGGGGATTTATTTTTAGAATACTGGTGCAACTTCAGAAAGGCCAAATCTGAGAATTTGCACAATATTTTTCAAACATTTCTATTAACTTATGACTCCCAATATGATGCTTATTTAAACACAGTGATCCATTTTCTTTGTGTCTGTGCGGGTGTTTTTTTGGGTCTTTTTGAAAGGCCCCTTGAGAACAGGGCCATGGCATAGTCATCTTAGGGTACCCAGGGCTTCACAGAGTGCCTGAGACATAGAGACAAGTGTTTAATAAAGCCATTTATTAGCCAGGCGTGGTGGCGCACGCTTGTAATCCCAGTACTTGGGAGGTTGAGACCAGAGGATCCCGGTTCGCAGCCAGCCTCAGCTACTTAGGCCCTCCGCAACTTAGCGAGACCCTGTTTCCAAATAAAGAATAAAAAATAGGGCTGGGGGTGTAGCTTGGAGGTAGAACACCCCGGGTTCAATCCCCGGTACTGCAAAAAAAAAAATAAAGCCATTTATTGAAATAAAACAATATGTTTAGTGAATTAACAAGGTTGGTTTGCAAACTGGCAAGATAAATATACTCCTTCCATAGTTTCTGAATACCATGATGTCTTTAAAAAATGACTAGGCTTTTGATTCTTTTTTTACATAATGCAGAACATGTAATAACTTAAGTGTATTGATTAATTGTAGAATGGAGTTTGTATTTGTGAATTTTTTAATTTTTTGGTGCTGGGGATTGAATCCAGGGGCATTCTACCTACTAGTTACACAACCAGCCCTTTTTTTTTTTACCTTTTGTTTTGAAATAGGGTCTTGCTAGGTTGCTGAGAACCTCAGTATGTTACTGAGGCTATCCTCAAACCTGTGATTCTCCTGTCTCAGCCTCCCACATACTGGGATTACATGAATGCGCCACCATACCTAGCTTATTTGTGAATTTTTTTAAAGTATTTGGTAACATGTGACCATACGTAGATCTTATTGATCTTTCTGAATTTCTTTCTCAAATATAACTAAATTCATTTTATTATAATTACATATGCATTAAAACACATTCACAAATACATGCAATAAGATATATCCTATTTATTTATCTTATACAAATGATTAATATAATTCATTTCATTGTGTATAATTTGTCTCAACCTTCAAATAGCTGGACTAATGGAGAAATGGAGACACTTCATGTTATATGAATTACAATTCACGTTATATGAATTACTTAGAGTCTAAAAAACAGGGTTGGCTTCATGGGTATGTGACTTCATGTGTGACCCTATAGATTAAAAGCACAACCTGTGTCACTCTTATACTGTAGAAAATGAAAGACTATGGGCATCTGTAAGTTACCATTAAAAATCATAATTCTTATAATTATATGGTATCAAAGCAAATGATCCTAGAAGAGTTGATTTACTACTTCTCTTAATTAGCCTATGTGAATTTAAAAATTAATATCTAGGCAACATTTAAAATTTAAGCTGATATTTTTCTCCATGAGCTCAAAATTCCTTTAGTATATAAAAATCTTGACTTTCTTGAAAAAGTGATGTAGCTGAGATAAAAATTTAGTAACAACATAGTGTCTAGAAATCCCTACTAGGGATAAATGGAAAGCATTCAGATATAATGGCGGCTTCATCAAAAAAGTTTTGTGTCAGACTTGGGTTCAGGTCTCTGCTTTACTGTTCACTATGAAACCCTGGGCGACATACTTGGTCTTTCTAAACCTCAATGCTGGATTTGAAATCGGGGTATTAACACTCAATACATAAGGCTGATGTGAGAGTCAAACTGATAATGGATATAAATATTCCACACAGTCAGTGACTGGGACAGGAGAAACCCTCTACAAATGAAGGTATTATCATTGATAGGACACACCCGCCCAGGATTTTAATCCACTAAATAGTTACCTTATTGACAGGAATAATGTTTTTGACATTGTGGTAGAAGCCAAAGTAAACCATGTTGAAAACTCCATGACGTCCCAAAGTTGCCGTAAGTCCTTTGTTGAGGCCCTGGAGTCCCAGGCCTTCCTTCTTAATGATCTGTCTTACATAACCTAAGGTGGATGGTTGCTGCAGGAGAGAGGAGCAAAGTCATAAAGATCATCTTTGGAACTGTGGAACAGTGCAAATTACTGAATTAGCTTCCCTTCAAGCCAGAATTATAAGGAACCCTCCCCCCCAACACAAATAATCATGCCTAGATTGTGCTTTTTAAAATTAGAAAATATAAAAAACAAATGGAATCACATGCGTAACAACAGGCTTTATAGGGAGGATTGTTGGCAAAGAATAACCATTCTGAGTGGATTTAGTGAAACTAATGTCAAGTAATAGCTGTCACCACTTTCAACATGTAAATAATTGTATCCAGTTCTGGATTATCCACTCTAATGAAGGGGACCAGTCATGTAGATAAGTTAGTAATCCATAATTACACGTAACACAAAAGGAATTTATACTTGGCTCCCGATTCCAGCATATTTTACCTTTCTAATTATGTTTTCTCTAAAGCTAGTGTTAAATTAGTCTCGATTCCATTCCCTCAATGGTTTAAACTGGTGCTGGGTTAAAAATTGGCCATGGATAAATAGCTGTTCATTGCATGTCGTCAAGAAGGTGGGCAGTCAGTGTATGTACCACTTGCTGTGATAAATTACAGATCAGTGGTGATGGGAGGACTAGGATGCAATAAAGAATTATTTTCCAGCCCGCTGATCGATTACCCAAGGCTGACTGCTGGAATCCAATCTGCTGCTAATTTTGGAAACTGCTAAAGAGCTCAGAGTAGTTTGCTCTGAGATTTACAATTCATTACAATACAATTACAACCATTCATGTATGTTTTTAAAAGTATGAGCGATGGTTGCCTTTTTTGGAGGTGCTGCACAAAGGGTATCTCTCCCTCTCATATTTTGACTAAATAGTAAATACGGGAAAATGTAAATGTTCAGTGTCTAATTTTTTTTCCCCATGAGGCAAGCAGTGACATGACATTTGTTTGATATTTTACTGGAGCAGGTTGCTGGAGCGGTCACACACGGCAGTCTGGTGAGCTTTCAGACTAAGAGTGTTCCCGCCCTCCCTCCCTCCCTCCCTTTCTTCTTTCTGTTTGGTACGAGGGATTGAACCCAGAGGCATTCTACCTCCAAGCTATACCCCTAGCCCTTTTTTTATTTTTTGTTTTTAAAAGAGGGTCTCACTAGGTTGCTGAGAGTCTTGTTAAGTTGCCAAGGCTGTCCTCGAACCTGAAATCCTCCTGTTTCAGCCTCCCAAGTACTGGGATTATGGGCATGCGCCTCCACACTCAGCAAGAGTGTTTTCTTATCATGTACAATAAAGGCTACAAACAGAAAGGAACAAATCCAATCAAGGCTTTTCATCTCACTTGTATTTACGGTTATATAATTAACATATGCATTTAAATGAGCTTGTTGACATAGTAAATCCTATAGTTTTTGCTGATAACTGTTTTAGAAACCCTAACTAGCTACAATTCTACACTCATCTTTATCTTTCATTTAACAGGATTAATTACAATAAATTATGTTAAATCCTTTTTTGTAGTGTAGAAATACCATGTAAGAATATGTCTTTGAGTAATAAGACATCTCACATAGGAAAACCAAATAAAATTATCAGGTTACCCACTCTCTGTTCTATAACATGGGACTTTTTAATACTTTTATTGATGCATTATAGTCTCACATCATAATGTAAATCATAGTGATAGTGACATACATGCACACAGCACTTGGTGGGCTTTCCCCCAGCTCCATCCCTATTCCTTCCCCTTCCCCATACAGGGTATTAAGATTGACATTGGTATTCTCACGTATGTATATAATGTCAATGGGAGTGATTCCTTCATTAATTCTCCCTCTTCCTACCTACCCGTCCCTAGACCACCTCCCTGACTCTACTGGAGTTTCTCCTCCATTATCTGAAGTCCCTCTGATATCCCGATTACTCCCTAGCTTCCATATATGAGAGAAAACATATGACCCTTCACTTTCAGTGACTGGTTAATCTCACTTAACATAATACTCTCCAGGTCCCTCCATTTTCCTGCAAATGACATAATTTTGTTCTTCTTTATTGCTGAGTAAAATTCCATTGTGTGTATATCCCATAATTTTGTAATCCATTTATCTGTTGACGGACACCTAGGTTGTTTCCATAATTTGGCTATTGTGAATTGTGCTGCTATAAACATGGTTGTGCATATATTACTATAATGTTCTATTTCAATCCCTTTGGAAAGATATCTAGGAGTGGTATCGCTGGATCATATGGTAGATCCATTCTCAATTTTCTGAGGAATCTCCACACTGATTTCCATAGCAGCTGAACTAATTTGCAATCCCACCAACAGTGTAGAAGAATTCCTATTTCCCCGCATCCTCACCAACATTTATTGTTGTTTGACTTCTTGATGATTGCCATTCTGATTGGGGTTAGATGGCATCTCAGTGTAGTTTTGATTTGCATCTCCCTGATTGCTAATGATGTTGAACATAGGACTTTATAATTTGTGTTGACTATCAACCCAAATTATTTATTTTTTAAAAGAGCCATTATTTGTATTGGAAAGACCCTGGATGCCAAGCAAACTGCTTCGGCCCTTCTGTCTTCCTCTGAGGAAGGCAACTAGTGGCAAGGGAAGGAAAGAAGTTGGCTTTCTTGGGGATGGGAAGAACAGGGCAGAGGAGCAGCTGCCCAGGCCAAGCCTGACCAGCACAGGTGTCCCCTGGATACATCTAAGCTTCTCTCCATCCTCACTCATCTGAGATCTGAGGGCAGGACAGATGGGAAGCTCAGAGGCCACCAAGGTTCTAGAGCAATGGGAGAACCAATGGCTTTAATGAAAGTGCAGATAGTAGTGACTTTCCTAAAAAATAGGTCTAAAGATTTTTCTATTGTTCAAATTTTATTTGCTAAATCATCAGAATGGGGAAGACCAAGCTAAGTATTATTTTGGATAGTATCTTTCTCACCACCTCAAAAAGAGAAGGCTTCTATTAGATCTTGGTGAGGGTCGACAAATATTCAAATGACATTTATTGATGATCTGTTTCTTGACTTTTCCTGGTGTGAGTACTGGGTGGGTACAAAAATGTGTAACACATGATTTTTAAATTCAAGCGTTGTTGAATTTGAACTCTAGCTGTCAATACTGAAGTAAATCAGAGGGGAACATAGTAGTAAGAAGTAGGGGCTTGGAGCCAGGCAACTCCAGGTTTGGGCCTCAGCAATACCACTTGCTAGCTTTGGCACGTATTTTATCCTCTCTGGTATGTCCTCATTTCACTAGTTTGTACACAAGGATAATAATGAATCTTCCTAACAGGATTGTTGTGATAATAAATAAGTCAATGAACTTAGTGCATTGTAAGCGGTCGCTATACATTTAGCTGTTATTCTAACAGTGGCATTTATGCTGACAATCATAAAAATATCTGAGTAATTGAAGGCAGCAGCAATCAAAAGGAATGGAAGAGCACACAAGCTGGGCCTCCGCTACATGGCTTCACAGTCCACAGGACACTTTCACAGGTGTGGTCAGGTACCTGGACACAGGGAGTGCTCATCACAGGTGCCCTGTACTTGTATAGTATGTCATCTAAACCTCTCAACAAGAATGTGAGGTAGGTATTATCATTACCTCCATTTGACAGATGGGGAAACCAAGGCTTAGAAGTTGTTACTTGCCCAATATTACAGAGTACGTGGGTAGTACCAGAGCTCAACCTGAAGCCCTTGGATTCTAAGTCTGTGCTTTTATCCTCTGCTTGTTTCTACCCTCCGAACATCTGATTGCTTCTCTCAGTGATCCTGTGAAGTGGGTTGCTGATACTGTATGTCTTCGGTTTTGGGGTGAGAAAACCAAGGAGAGTTAAGAAATCTTCTTAAGATAAATGTTTCCGATCAATGACTTAACTAGAATTCTTCATCTAATCTAGTGTTAATCTTTTCACATTCATTTTTGTTATATATAGATGACAGGATATTCAGAGTTTGATAATCCAACTGATATAGGTAATAGATACACAACAATACAAATATATTTGTCTTGCAGTTGGGACTTTGGGACAAAGAAAAATTGGAATTTTAATGTCTATAAAAATTAGAAAAATCTGGGCGTGGTGGCACACTCCTGTAATCCCAGTACTTGGGAGGCTGAGGCAGGGGGATTGCAGGACAGCCTCAGCTAGTAGTGAGACTCTCACCAACCTAGGGAGATCCTGTTTCAAAAATCAAAATTAAAAATAAATAGGGCTGGGGGTGTAGCTCAGAGGTAGACTGCCCCTGGATTCAATCCCCAATACCACCAAAAAAAAAAAAAAAAAAAGAAAAAAATGTATGAGTGCGTGTGTGTGTGTGTGTGTGTGTGTGTGTGTGTGTGTGTGTTCATCCTTGGGTACTATATCACACACATGTAAGCAAATATTCAATTAGAAAGGCAAAATATGACTTCCACTAGGATGCTTAACTAGGAAAATGTAGACTCATTTTGACTAGATCTCTGTAAACACAAGGAATTTTACTAAACTTATTTGATTACTAGGCTTCCATTTCAAAACAAAATGGTGGCTGATTAGCATCACCAGCCAAATGATCCCAATACTATCCAATCTGGCAGGTCACCCAGCAGTTCAGTTTCCTTGTGATATTTAAATGCATTCCAATTTTCATCTTTAGTTACCAATTGTGGGCCACATTGCATTCTAACTTTCCTAGCTGTACTTTTTATGGACTATACCAGAGCCGTGAGCATGGAAGAGTAAGAGGGTTGGGATGTGGCTAATACTGTGCTACCGCACCACTCTCAACATGGCTGATAGAAACCTTCGGTCCTTCATATCTGTCACAAGTATTGAAGTAACTCGGTATTTTCTTTAACTTGGACTTCAGCTATTGCCAACTGCTACTGCTGGAGACACGTGTTCTTTCATGCATTATTGAGTACCTTTACTCAAAAGAAGCGCAGACGGTGCTAACTGTGCAGCACAGTGCTTTGCTCATATCCTAGAAACTGGTGTCTAAATTTTCCCTATCGTTTTTATTTGGAGATATATGCTGATAATTTTTACCTCTTCCTGTGAGAGTATTCTACAATGGTTATGGAATATGGAATCAAATTTCGGTTTAAAAAGTCCTTATGAGATTTAATTAAAAAGGAAGATTCTCAGTGGAATAAGCCAAACAAGATCCATAGTGCACTGCATGATCCACTATGTAAAATCTAAAGAGAAAAAGTCCAAATATACAGAGGTGGAGAATAAGACAGTGGTTACCAGGCCAGGGGGAGAGGGAGGAGGAAATGGGGA
The DNA here is from genome assembly GCA_004027185.1 of Glis glis. Classification (NCBI taxonomy): domain Eukaryota; kingdom Metazoa; phylum Chordata; class Mammalia; order Rodentia; family Gliridae; genus Glis; species Glis glis. The sequence goes on from PVJS01038380.1 coordinate 10,371, forward strand.
GATGTAGGCAAAAGGATCTCAAGCAGCAGATATGTAGGATGACTAAGTCTAGAGGTCTAATGTCCAACATGAGGACCCTAGTTCATGAAATTGTAGTGTGTTAGGATTTTTGTTACATAAGTAGCTTTTAGCCATTCTTGTCACACAAAAGGTAACCACTTGAGATGATGGATATGTTAATTTGCTTCACTATGTAACCCTTTTACTGTCTATATGTATCCCATAATAGCATGTTGCAAAATTCAAATATACACAATAAAATGTATTTGAAAAAATTTTAAAAGATGAAAATACACACAAAAAAGAAAAAAAAAAAGAAAGAAAAAGACAGAAAAGAAGGAAGAGAGAAAGGGGAAGAAAAGTTTCTTTGCCTAAACAATGCTCCCTGGCACTACTCTGGGGCACTGATTCCTTACTCTCTGAGAGCCCAGTGCTACCAACATATCACTGAGATGACTTATGGCAGCCTGAGCTATTTTTTCTGGAGTTCTTCCATCCAACTACTGACCAGAGCTGGCTCGGATTAGCTTGTGGAATCACAGGCAGGGGTTTTAGGCAGCAGGCATTGTTCCCTGGGTAAATAGCTATCAGAGAACGGTCAATAGGTGCAGGTGTGGGGCGTGTCAGTGGATTTCCTCCATCTCTAAGGCCAGAGTTCTAGGCACACCATGTCAAAAGACAGCACACTCCACACACGCTCCTTCACCTGCTTCCTACAGCAGGGCTGATTCTATTTCATTTCAGAGCCAAAGGGATGAGGCTATTGCACTGGGTTTCATCAGGTGGCTGGAAAGCAAACCGGATGAGACCTTTACACAATGGATCAAGTGTCACTATCTGGACCTTCAGAAAAATACTGCTTTGTTAAGAAAGAGGAGACCCTGTTGCTATGTCTAGGTAGGAAAATATGCTGGCTCTTCAGGAGATAGAAGATCACCTATACTTTTCATTACTCAAATGAGGTCTTGAAGCATTTTTATAAATTTGAAAAAAGAAAAAAAAAGAGAAGAAAATGTTCCTTTTACATGAGAACGAAATGTAAGCAAAAGGCTTAGAAGTCTATATCTAGAAATTATTATTATTATTATTATTATTGTTATTATTGTGTGTGTATATATGGTACTGGGGATTCAACTCAGGGGCATTCTACCTCCAAGCTACAACCTCAGCCCTTTTCAATTTTTTTTTTTTTTGTTTTGAAACAGGATCTTGCTAGGTTGTTGAGTCTCACTACTTGCTGAGGCTGTCCTCAAACTTGCAATCCTCCTGTCTCAGCCTCCCAGGTACTGGGATTACAGGCATGCACCACCACACCTGGTCCACTCTTACACATTATTATTCATACATTTCTTTTAGCTTAGATATCTCATTAACTCATCATTATAGTTTAATAGGGTGTGATTATGAACAAAAGAGACACCCCCAATATAATTATATTTTATCTAGCGTTTACTTTGGATGAATAGAACTATTTTTAAACAATCTGTAAGTGGAGAATAATTTGTTGTCAATGAACCCTCCTGGAGTTGAGCCACAAAGCTGTGTCAACACCAAGTTACTGCCCAGCAGTCTGGGGGAGCACATGGCACTCGAGGTGAGGAAACACTGATGCTGCCTCGCCCTGTGCTGTAGGCAGAGCAGGAAGGAAGATGGCATGGTGCGCCACAGGGCCACAGCAATGAGGAGAGGAAACCGGCAATTAGGAAGGAGCCTTTGCTGCTTCATGGTTCCAGAAACACTTTCTTTTGATTTGTCTTTGAGCTTCTTAATTATCCAGGTTTCTTTATCCCAATGAAAGCAATATGGTTGACTAGAAAGAGAATTTTATGCTGGGCATGGTGGTGCATGCCTATAATCCTGGTACTTGGGAGGCAGAGACAGGAGGATCACAGATTCGAGTCCAACTTCAGTCCAACTTAACAAGACTCTCAGTAACCTAGTGAGACCTTGTTTTAAAACAAAACAAAACAAAACAAAAATAAAATAAATAAAATAACATAACATAAAATAAAAATGGGTAGGAGTGTAGCTCTAAGGTAGAATGCCCCTGGGTTCAATCTCCAGTACCAAAAGAAAAAAGAAAGAGACTTCTATGTTAATGCTCAGTTCTTCAGAACTACTAACATCGCTGGGCTTTATTTTCCCTAGTTATAGGATGAGGATAAAGCCACCAACCTCATCAAGATAAAGGGAGGCTCTGAAATATAAAATGAGTGTGAGCATCGGGAAGAGTGGGAGAGTTCACAGTGGTGGCCAGCAGGATGAGATTAGAGGGAAGCATTGGAGGCAGAAATAACCGATTACATTCATTTTATACAGTTCCATATTGCTTCACTTGTGAAAAAAGTATTACTTTAGTAATTTAAAAAATTATACAAAAAGTTTTTAAAAATCAAACAAAGGGAAAAAACATGTAAGGCATCTTGCAGTGTCTAGCATACAGTACATGTTCTGTAAATGGTAGCTATTACCATTACTTCAAAGTTTTGATTTTGAATGCAGAAAGCTAGGGTTCCTGGCACAGCTGAATGGAAGACTGAAGTCTATTTTCTGTAAATGATAATAGAGAGGCAACTTGGCTGCCCCCTTAGGTGCTGTTGAAAGATAACTATAGGCACGGATTCATATGCATAATTCTCTCTTCTGCCCACAACCATCAGACTGGGAAGAAATAATGTAGGTACTGAACAGTTGCCAGGCGGTGTTTCACATACGAATGCGGGAAGAATCTGAACTTGACTCGGTACATCATCCTGAATGTTCATCATCCTTCGACATGCTTTCGAAGCTGGCTTCTCACACTCCAAAGAGAGCTACATGCTCACTCAGCTCTCTCTCTCTTTCTTAAAAGAGATGATCACCAAATACTGCCCTTCTTTTATTTTATGCTGACCCCACCTAGGATAATTAGGTTGAGTTAAGCATTTGTTGATTGTCTATGGTGAAAGTAATCGCTAAGCTTTGTGATTTCACAGATGATCTAATTGGTCTCTATTAGATTATTAAGTTCCCAGGACAAAGTGTGCAGAACTATAGTTAGTGGTGTTACCCCAAACCGGAAGCAAACCCTGAACTAATTTTTTTAAATTCCTATCTTTAAAGATTTTACCATCAATTATGCATTTACTATCTATTCATTGAACCTTAAAATTATAATTATAGACAAGTAAGCAGAAGACTAATTATTCCTTTCTTGAGTTGAACATATTTAAATACTAAATAGAGGTAAAACAGGCTCTTGTAATTTCCTAAACCTTTAGGAAATTGCACCCCCTTTAATATTTGGGGGTGAGAATGATTATGTTCATGTGTAATGTAGACAAAAATGACAGATTAGAAGGAAAACCTGTGCTCCAGCTCCACATCAGAGGCAAATCCTATAGACCTCAAGGGAAGGAAAACATAACCCTTTAGCCAAATAATAACTTTGAAGTAGATTTCAAAGTGGAGAGGAAAACTGGGAAACAATTCATACAAGATTTTGCTCCTGGGGAGAAATTCACATTTTCCAGGCTAGCAGAGAGCATGTCAGCCAACCACCACTTGGCTTTAGCACAGCTGATAGGGGACTGCTAGTTCTTATAAATATACAGATTAAAAAAACAACAACAATGCATTCAGTTGGAGGGAAGAAAGGTCCTATAAGGACAAGCTACAAAGTCACACTTTTGGCAAGATTGGGCGTGCAAATCATCTCCAATAGAGAAATCCTTGGGTGAGCTTAGTCCTAAACCCGAGAGATTATAAACCAGAACAACTCTTTGCTTGGGTTTAGTTTGAAGGACGGGGGGAAATTTGGATCTACCCTGACTTTATCTGAACATGTTTTTACACCCACTGAACCAAACCAGAGCATGACAAAGCTGTGATTACTTTGCTCCCCACAGAAGGTCAAGCATATTTAAATTAGAGACCGGTTTTCTTTATGCACTGTGAATTTTCAGTTGTTGGCCAAGTACTGGAAGTGGAGGAAGTGTGGCAGGGATTATAGTCTTTGACTGATATGGTGGTAATTTAAAAAGTGGAGGCAAGACAAGCACACCTATTGACATATTTTATATATAAGTTGGAAGGAGATGAGGGCAATATCAGGAACCAAAGTAACCACAATTTCCTTTAAATTTTTGGAATAGTTTATGGCTAAACTGGGTGGGAAGGCATATTTTGTGGGTAGCATACTTCTGACTGGCTAGAGAATCAGCCGAGACCACAGAGGACTAGCAGGGTAGCTGGAGCCAGCACCATACCTGCCTGGCCTAAGAGGTCTGATGGGAATTGCAGTTGGGGCTCAAGGACCGCATTTCCTGTCACTCAACTGCCAAGAACACAACAGCCTGAGTGTCTGCTCTCAGCCAGAACTGCTCTTCACCTCAGCTACAGGAGCTCCAGCCCTGGACCCCAAGCTTCAGAGGGCCCCATTCTGGCCCTCTGCCAGTGATGCCTTCCTTGTATGACCCAGGGGACATCCACATACATCCCACACCTCCTTCTAGACTGTGTTGTGTGCTGCTGGGACTGTAGCAGTACTTTTGCTCTATCCTTATGATTCTTCTATTGCTAAAAGACATTATGTGTAATAGGAAATGCAGTGTTGACTGTCTTCCTTTGCAGAGCCCTCTCAGCTGTGGCAATTTCTTGGGGAATTTCTTGTTTAAAAGACTACGCTGACTAACCACCTCAGGCTGATGCAATAGGAAAATTCAAAATAACCTCCGTTGTCTTCCATGGTGGTTCATATCTAAGATGTGAGGGTAGAGAGGTTGAACTTAGACATATATCTGGAGAAACTCACACAAACATTGGGACAAAAGTTATTTACCTGCAAAATAAGCCTCTACAGGCAACCCACTCTGCTTTTCTGAAAGGTGTATCAAGCTAGTTGGTCATTCTACATGCAGCCCGTGCACTTAAGGCTCCACCACACCTGACAGATATATTTGACTGAAAAGCCTGAAAATGAGCTCAGTTCTTAACTTGTGTCAAGGGACCAAGAAGGCTTGGTCAAGAGTCCTTGTTGATGTTATACAGCTATTCCAGAGGAAGAAGATCTTGACTGTGGGAGATTCTTCCTAAAGTGGCCTCAGATGTTCTTAGTTTTTTCTCTAATATCTGTTGTTATATACTAGTTACTTACAGCAAACAGGTAGCTACTACTGTGTATTACAGTGGACCTGCTTCTGAATTTAAAGATATTCTCAATAGGCTTGTAAGGAGGCTGGCTGCCCTTCAGCCTTGATAAAGAATTCAGCCTGACCAATCTCTCCCCCCCTTTTTTTTTTAACATTTCTTCCCCAGTTTCTGGTAACCACCCTTCTACTCTCTACTTCTATGAAATTGGGTATTTGTCTTTCTGTGATTGGCTTATTTCACTTAACATAATGTCCTCCAGGTTCATCTATGTTGCCACAACCAACAGGATTTCATCTCTTTTTTTATGGTGGAATAGTATTTCATTGTGTATATATGCAACATTTTCTTCATCCATTAATTGGTTGATGGATACTTAGGTTGATTCCGTATCTTGGCTATTGTGAATAATGCTGCAATGAACATGGGAATACAGATATTCATCTGACATACTGATTTCATTTCCTTTGGATATATATCTAGTAGTGGGATTGCTGGATCAAATGGTAGTTCCACTTTTAATTTTCTGGGAAACCTCCATACTACAGTTAGATAAGAGGAATAAGTTCTAGTTTCCTCTTTCACAATAGAGTAACTATGGTCAACAATATTATATTTAATATTTCAAAATAGAAGAGAGAATATTTTGAATGTTCTAACCATAAATAAATGCTAAATGTATGCTAAATACCCTGATTTGATTATTATACAATGTATACATGTATTGACACATTACATTGTACCCCATAAACCTGTACATATATGTGGACTGTTTTTTCTGCTTCTGGGAAGAATGTTATTGGTAGTTTGATGAGGATTGCATGAATCTATAGATAACTTTTGGCTACTTATATTAACATTTTAACAATATTAATTCTGCCTGTCCATGAATATGAGAGGTCTTTCCATCTCTAGTGTCTTATATTTCTTTTTTTCAGTGTTCTGTACTTCTAATTGTAAAGGTCTTTTACATATTTGGTTAGATTTATTATTAGGTATCTTTTTTATTTTTCTTTTTTGATTTGATAATATCTTATTAAGGATTCTTACATCTATATTCATCAGGGATACTGGTATGTATTTTTTTTCCCTTGATGTGTCCTTACCTGTGTCCCAGAGATTCTAGGAAGTTGTATTTCTATTCTCATTTGGTTCTAAGAATTTTTAATTTCTCCCCTATTCTTTGGTGATGCATTCATCATTCAAAAGTATACTGTTCAGTATATACTGTTCAGTCTCCATGTTTATATAGTTGCTGTAGTTTTTCTTGCAGTTGGTTCCTAATTTCATTCAATTATGGTCTTATGAGATGCAAGAAATTATGTCAACTTTGTTGTATTTGCTAACATTTGATTTGTGACCTAAAATCTGATCTATTTTGGAGAAAGTTCCATGAGCAGCTAAAAATAAGCTGAATTTAGTTGTTGTTGAATGAAATATATTGTACATGTCTGTTAAGCACATCTGATCTATAGTCTGTTTCAAGTCTGTAGTGTTTCTGATTTTATGTCTGGATTACCTATCTTTCAGTGAGAGAGGTGTATTGAAATCATCCAGTATTATTATTATGGAATCTATCAGAGCCTCCATATTGAGTAGTGTTTGCTTTATGTAATTAGAAGCACCAACATTTGAGGCTTGAATATTTATTATTGTTATAGGTTCTTTTTGGATTGTTCTCTTTACCAGTATGTAGTAATCTCATTTGTCTTTTCTGACTAATTTTGGCTTGAAGTAGGCTTTGTTGGATATGAGAATAGCTATTCCTGCTTGCTTTTGGGTTCTGTTTGCATGGAATATCATTTTCCATCCTTTTACTTTCAGCCTGTGAATGTCTTTGATTATGAGGTGTGTTTCTTGAAGGTAACATATAGTTGGATCTTGTTTTTAATCCAATCTGTCAGTCTATATCTTTTAATTGGAAATTTGAGACCATTTACATTCAGTGTTATTATAGAGATGTTTATTACTTTCTGTTATTTTTTATTTATTTCCAGTGTTCAATTCAACCCTAATTTCATTTTCTCATCTACCCTTCTAATGATATTTATTATTTCTAGAGCTGTCTTTTTTTTTTAAAAAAACCTTTTTCTTGTGTGTGTGTAGGATTCCTTTAAGTATCTTCTGTAATTCTGGTTTGGTAGCTAATACTTCTTTTAGTTTATGATTATTTTGAAAGGTTTTTATTTCTCTTTCAATTCTGAAGGATAGTTTTGCTGGGTATAGCAATCTTGGTGGGCAGTTATTTTCTTTTAGGACTTAAAATGTGTCATTACAAACCTTCTTGGACTTTAGAGTTTTTGCTGAAAAATAATGTTTCTCTCTTGCAACTTTTAAAATGTTTTCTTGATCTGGACTTTTGGCATTTTAATTATGGTGTGTTGTGAAGAGGTTATTTTCTGGTCTTGTGTATTTGGGGTTCTAAATACCTCCAGTGTCTGGATGCCCATCTCATTCCCAGAGTTTGGGAAATTTTCTGCTATTATTTTTCTGAGTATGTTATCAATGCCATTAGCTTGTAACTATTCCTTTCTCAATACCTATAAGCCTTAATTAGATATTTTACTGCTGTCTCAGGGTTCTTGGATATTCTGATCATAGCTCCTTTTTTTCTTTAATAGTGTCTAAATGTTCCAAGGTATCCACCCCATCTTCAGGCTCTGAAGTTCTATCTGCTACTTTGTTTAATCTATTGGGGAGGCTTTCAATTGATCTTTTTATCTGACTTATTGTGCCTTTAATTTCCAAGATTCATGATTGGTTCTTTTTCAGAATCTCACTTTATTGAAATGCTCTTTCACATTCTATTTCCCCCCTTAGTTCATTCCTTAGATTTACTTTTAATTCATTGATCATTTTAACTATCAACTTTTTGAATTATTTTCCCAGCATTTCATCTACTTCAATGTTTGTGGATTCAGTTCTTGGGGTGTTATAAACTTTGGGAGGTATATTGTCAGCTTCTTTGCTCATGCATTCTGAGATCCTGTATTTGTGCATCTGTTGTGATCAAGTCTTCTTCCTCTTTTATTTGAGGGTCTTCCAGTGAGTGGTTATCTCTTTACAATAAGCCCTGGGCTGCGGGATACATCAGCACATCCAATCAGTGGAATCAAAGTGCTTAGTTAACCACCGGCACTGCTTTAAGAGGATAGAGTAACCACCAGCAACAATGGTAAGTTAACAGCAAACTATATATCAACATATATTAAAAAAACTTATTGATAATGATCTCTAAAACTCTACAAACCAATGAGAAAACTCAATGATAAGAAAACATAAGATAGGCTGAAAAGTTAAGCATTAATTATAGTATACTTAATACTAACTTACATTGGAAGAAGTGGGGAAAGGAAAAGAAAAGATGGAAGGAAAGAAGAAAGGAAAATAGAAAAAAGGATGGGGGAGAGAAGGGAGAGAGAAGAAGAAATGAGGAGAGAACGAAGGAAGAGAGAGAGAGGGGAGAGGAATGAAAATAAGAAAGGAGAAAAGAGCTGGGCGTGGTGGCGCACACTTGTAATCCCAGTACTTGGGGAGGCAGAGACCAGAGGATCCGGGTTTACGGCCAGCCTCAGTTCTCTCTCTTTCTCTCTCTCTCTCTCACTCACTCTCTCTCTCTCCCTGTCTCTCTCTCTACCTAGTGAGGCCCTCCGCAACTTTGTGAGACCTGGTTTCAAAATAAAGTATAAAAAATAGGGCCAGGGGTGTAACGCGGAGGTAGAACGCCCCTGAGTTCAATCCTGGGTACCGCAAAAAAAAAAAAAAAAAAAAAAAAAAAAAAAAAAAAAAAAAAAAAAAAAAAAAAAAAAAAAAAAAAAAAAAAAAAAAAAAAAAAAAAAAAAAAAAAAAAAAAAAAAAAAAAAAAAAAAAAAAAAAAAAAAAAAAAAAAAAAAAAAAAAAAAAAAAAAAAAAAAAAAAAAAAAAAAAAAAAAAAAAAAAAAA
>PVJS01038381.1:0-19438 GCA_004027185.1 Glis glis
CCTCTTTCTTCTTCATCTTTGGTGTTGGGGATTGAACCTAGGGTCTTGAAAATGCTAAACACATGCTTGACCATGGAGCTACAACCTCAGGCCCCTTTCTCCTGTTTTAATGTAGACATTTAATGCTATAAACTTACCCCTTAAAACTGTTTTTGTTCTTCTATGTTGTGTTTTCACTTTTGTTTTTCTGAAAATATTTTTAAATTTCCCTTTTAATGTCTTTGACTTAAGAGTTGTACAGAAAAGTATTGTTTATTCCATCATTTAAAAATTTCCCATGACTATTCCTGCTACTGATTTCTATTTTCATACCAATGTAGTCAGAAAAGATGTTTGATATGTTTGCAGTCCTCTTAATGGTTTTTAAGATGTCTTATGGCCTATCATAGGATCTATTCTGGAGGATGGTCTGTGTGCACATGAGAAGAATGTCTATTCTGTTGTGGTAGATGGAATATCCTATATACATCTGTTAGATTCATTTGTTCTAAAGTGTAGTTTAAGTCTAATGTTTCCTTATTGATTTTCTGCCTGGATGATATATGTATTTCTGAAAGTGGGACATTGAAATCCCCTACTATCATTGCATTGCAATCTGTCTCCCTTAAGGTCTCATAATGTTGGTTTTATATATTTAGGTGTTGAGTGCATATGTATGTACGACTGCTATATCCTCTGATGAATTGTTCCCTTTATCATAGTATAATGATCTTTTTAAAAATCTCTTTTTAAAGTTTTTGATTTAGTGTCCTTTTTTGGTATCCAGAAAATGGAATATATATATATATATTTTTTTTTTCTTTTTTGGTTTCCATGTGAATAGAATAACCTTGTCCATTTCTTCAATTCCAGACCATGCATATCCATCAAGGTGAAATTTTTGTAAAAAGCATATAGTTGAATTTTTAAATCCATGGAGCCATTTTGTGCCCATTAATTGGAGAATTTAGATCATTTGCATGATAACAACTTGATTACTGAACTTTGATCACTACACATATTCTACATTTTTACTGCCTCTTTCATCTCTTTTTTGGGTCTGCTTTTACATGTTACCTATTTTTGTTATTTGTTTTAATTAGTTTTGCCTTTTCAACTTTATGCTACATATATAATTGATTTAAACACCACCATTATGCTATTAGTATTTTGATTTTCAAAATGTACATACTTTTACTAGTAGGTCTTATACTTCCATATATTTTTTGTTTTACTAATTAGTGTAATTTTCTTTAGATAAACGTTCATACTTCTTTTGACTGGTGGTAATGAACTCCCTCAGCTTCTGTTTGAAAAAGTCTTTACCTCCCCTTCAGTTTTGAAAGACAAGATAGCTGAGTATATTATTATTAGTTGGAAGGTTATTCTCTTTTTTCTTATGACTTTGAATATATCATCCCAGTCTCTTATCTGCAAGGTTTTTGCTGGAAGATACACTGATAGTCATATAGAGGTTTCTTTGTATATAACAAGTCATTCTTCCTTTACCACTTTATAAAAACTCAATCTGTCTAATTTTGACAATATCATTGTGATGGGTCTCTGTGTGGTGTCTTTGGCTTCATCTTATTTGGTATCCTTTGTATTTCCTGGATCAGATTTCTATTTCTTTCCTCAGGTTCAAGAAATCTTCTGCATCAATTTTTTAAACATTTTTTCTTTTCCTTTTATCTCTCTTCTCAAGCTCTGATAAATGCATCAATTGTTCCATTTGATCATGTTCTTAAACTTCTTAAATTATCTCCACTATTTTTCATTTCTTGTATCTCAGATTGAATGATTTACAGTGACCTGTTTCTGAGTTAACTGATTCTTTCTTCTGCTTGATCTAGTCGGTTGTTAAATACCTTCATTGAAGTTTTTAGTTCAGTCATTGTTTTTTTCAGCTCTATAGTTTATGTTTGGTAGGCTTTCTGCTTTCTAAATTGTTGAAATTCTCAGTTTGTTCTCGCAATACTCTTCTGATATTGATGAGGAAATTGGGACAATTCTTTTCATACATCTCCATTTCAGTTTCTAGAAATGTATCTTGTTGTTTTATTTGGAACATACTTCCCTTTTTTATTTATTTTGGCTTTCTCTGTTGGTTTATGTGCATTACATAGTCTCTCCCAGTTTTGTCAAGTTTTGTCAGACTAACATCATGTAACAGAAGGATTTCTCTCACCAACTCATCAATCCACGGATTTCAAGGCTCCTCTAAAATCATCATGTTTCCACTATTTTTGGTAGCCTCTATAAGATTAGGATGTGTTAAGTCCTGTCAGTACCCTGGGATAGTTAAAAAAGGAGCCAGACCCTCTTGATGCTGCTGGGAAGTTCAAGGTGTTAAATGAATGCTCCTGTTTACCTCATGGTGAAGCTGAGGGCAGACATTTTTCTCTCACTCTGTATCATTATAATGGGCAGAGGATCTATGGCAAATGCCTGCACTGTTGTCATTCAGATTGCATGTTCTGATCGTAATAAGATAGTTTCTGGATGTAGACTATTGTATGTCCACTTCTTTTTTTCTGTGACCTGGGTAGATTCAGGAGTGCAGAGCCTCATTATCTCCCAGGGCCAGGTGGTTAAAAACACAGTTCTTTGAGTAGGAGGTATAGAAATTGAGGCACTGGATACATGGACAAATTTTTTCTGGGAAAAAAATCATCAGAACACTCAAGCCATCACTGAGATGAGCTGGGGGAAAAGTTCAGAAAGTACACAAGTCCTATTCAGTCTGCAGACATCCATTATTTGACTCCCTCATTAACTATCTGATGCAATTTTCTTAGGATCCAGGCCATCAAATATCAACTGGGAGAATGTGAAGGAAACCCCTCCCAAGGAGAAATAAGGGTTGTGTGTTTTAGCCCCTCTCTGCACTGATTCACAGGAGTGTAGCCCATGGAATTGCTTGTGTGCCCACAACCATCTCTTCATTCTGCTATCTTGAGGGACTTACATATGCCTAGTCCTATCCACTCTCTGAGCTAATCAGTTTATGATACAGTCCCTCAGTTGTAGCTGTGAAAGTTGGGACACTCGATGCATAGACAAACTCTATCTAAATATAATTCCTAGACTGGGGTTACCAGTGGAGTAAGCTAAGGGAAAAGGTAAAAGAAGTAAAAGAGAAGAAAGTGAAAGTGAATTGAAGAGAAGCCAGGTGGAGAAGGCTCAGAAACTGTTGAGCTCTTATTCAGGCTTACAGAGATCTATTGTTTGTCAGCCACATTAACTCCCTGATACAGGCTAATTAGAAGTTCAACTGTTAGCAGCAATCAACGGTAGAGTACACTGGAAAACACCTTCCCAGGGGAAAGTGAGAACTTTCAGTGTTAGCCCCTTCTCTGCCCTCATCCCAGGAGATGAAACCCCTCACAGGGGCTTGTGCATCCATATAAACTGGTACTTTCTGTTGTCTAGGAGACTCATGTGTGCCCATCCCCTCTGTTCTCGAAGCTAAGTGAATTAAGAGTCTAACTGTGGGGAGTTTTACAGTTAGACTTTACAGTTAGTGCATCATGTGTGGCCCAGAGTTTCCTCTCCTCAGGGAGAATCTGAGTGTCACATGACCTTGTTGATTGTGTGGCACAACACCCAGAGTGAGATTTGTGCTCTAATGTGCTTCAACTTTTCTACCAGTTGATATGGATATGTGGATATTTTCTCAGTTGCTCTACATATAGGGGTCTCAACTGGTTCCTGACTTTTTCTTAGAACTGATCTGTGTTTAGAAGTTAATTCTGTGCATCCACAGGTGGAGGGGAGAGGCAGGGGTCTCCTATTCCATCATGTTGTTGAAGTCACTCTCTAATACTTTTTATTTTCAGCCCTACTAACCTATGACTTAGGAATCTATTATCTTAAAATGGCATCTGAAAAATATATATCCCTCTAAATGTTTTCAGATAACCTGTGTAGTTTCTCCTAAAGCAGGTTGCCTCCAATTATTTTTAAACTGACTAAAATCCTTTATCTGGGCTTTAACTAAAGCAGAAGGCCTGTTGGTGCTGAAGCTGCACTTTCTAAAGTGATATTGACCTGATAATAAATTTGGTTGTTAAATTCCAAGTCATTAAGGGATTCTGTAAGGGAATCTTTAGTCTTGTTACTTAAATAAGTGCTTAATTACCTAACACTATTTTTGTCAGAAAAATTTGCCTCAGATTGTTCCTCTGAATTGAACTTTAATTCAAAAGTTCTGAAGATTTTGGGTTCAGTTAATTTCCACGCAGGTGTCACACATCATGTGAAAGATAGTGAGATGTTAAAGACTTCATTTCTTTCATCTCTATTCATCAAAGCATTTTCAAAAGTACATGAAATATTAAATTTTTAAGGTAAAACCATGTCTATTATAAAAATATAAAATGAACACAAAGATTTCATTTAATTCATAAATTGATAGGGGAGCCACTATAAAACACTGTACATGAGAGTCCCCAAACAGACCCATATATAGAAAAATTTAAGATACTGAAACAAATTTGAGAGAAAATGGTTTCTTATTGGTGGTGTGTTTTACATCTCCAAATAACAAAACTCATTTTTTTTTTTTGCAGTACTGGGGATTGAACCCAGGGGCATTCTACCTCCAAGCTACACCCCCAGCCCTATTTTTTAGTCTTTAATTTGAAACAGGGTCTCACTAAGTTACAGGCTGGCCGCAAACCCCGATCGTCCTGTCTCAGCCTCACAAGTACTGTGATGACAAGCATGTGCCACCAAGCCTGGCTTCAAAACTCATTTGCATCACAATCATTTATGTAGCCAGCAGTTTTCAATGATTTGAAGTGTTGCAAAATAGCCCAAAGACAGTGAAAAGTACAGACTTTTATAGAGTGGATAACAAGGAAATATGCACCAAGCAGCACCTAGCATTCACTTTCAAAGTCTTTCATAATTTTTCCTGAAAGAATTTAGAAGCAAGGTGGTATGAAAAAGCTAAATGATATAACATTGATTTCTGTGTATCATTCACTTGATACACAGAAGCAAAAGAAAAAAAAGGAAGGGGAAATGAAACTAACATGGAGCGTCCCCCATGTATAGACTATTTTTTTTTTGCTCTACCTCTTTTACAATCCACTCTGCTATTTCCATTCTATGATTAAGAATGATCTAAATGTTTGTTCTGAAAGCACATTATTTCAGCTTGGTGTCTGTTGATTTAATAGCACAGTAAATTTTATCTTAGGTAGAGATCCTGTAATTACTGTGCTATATGTAGATGTCATAGCATATTTATTTCTTAGGAGATATACTTTTGTAAAGTTGCTGTAAGAGTCATGAAAATGAATGACTCATTTAAAATAAGCAATTACATTCTTTTTTCCCTTAAAGATTGTATTCAAACGTACTGTCTTCAACCTTTTACTACTTTGGTCTTGGGCAGGTATTGTAGTGGATAAGCAGTGATTATGAGTCCACAGCTTTGTTAAGTATGCCAGGGTGGGAGATGAAAGGCAATGTTTATTTTCCCTATGAACTAGTATTGATTTTGTTATTGTAAGTGCTAGTAACTGAGTCTATAGGAGTAAAGCCCATTTTGTTCACTAATTTTGTATCTGTCACAAGGCATAATTTGGAATTTATTTAGCCTCTGTCTATTACTGCCATGAAAACACTACAGGATGATGAGTGATTTTTAAAACTGTCAAAGAGATAATATACAGATTCTTTCTTGATATTAAAGCACATTTTTTCATTCCTACCCATAAAATCAGGCAAGATAGTATGAATGTTTCAGCAAACTATAACATACTAACATATACTATTCTTACTGAGAGAACTTAAAACAGGGAAATGGAGATTCACAGGATGATAATGAGTTCATAGAACTACAAAAATATTAATAGAACATCTGAAAATAAACATGGTAGACTTTTAATCATATTGTTGATTATTGATCCACAGAAGAAAGTAGACTTTCTTCTGAGGAAGAAAGAAAAGAGGAAAATAATCTTCTTTCCTCACTACCATCCCAATGAATTTGTTGTAAATATTTAAAAAATGATATATACATGTTGAGGAACTTATGAATCTCTCAAAGTAAGAAAATTACTCCCATAGTCTTAGAAGTTTTGTATGTCCAATAAGATATCTTTGTGTGTGTGTGTGTGTGTGTGTGTGTGTGTTTTGTTGTTGTTGTTTGTTTTGTTTTCTTTTGGTGTACTGGGGATTCAACCCAGTGGCATTCTACCTCTGAGCTACATTCCCAGTGCTATGTTTTATTTTATTTTATTTTTGAAACATGGTCTCACTAACTTTCTGAAGGCATTTTAATATTGAGCATCAGTCTTGATGTGGAGTGCATTTCTACAGTAAAAAAAAAAATTTAGGTCAAGTCTGTGATCAAAAACTATATATTAGAAGTTCCTATCAGGACAAAAGAATGTTTACAGATCATCAAATTTTATCTAAAATATTATATTTTCAAAGTCTTTATAAATTAACTTTTACATTACATTCCTAAAAAGGCAAGAAAATAAATGAAGTAAGAAACATAGAAACAGTTTGTGTTTGTGTGTGTGTGTGGGGGGGTGATGTTTTGCTTATCTTGAAGCTGGAAGACAGCGTAACATTACTATACATTGATAGAAATGATTTATTAAAGAGGAAAATGTTGATGTAAGAGAAAAAGATAAAATTGCTGGAAAAATTAGAAGAAAGTGAATTTATTCTTTTTCTTTTTTTTTTTTTTTGGCGGTACCAGGGATTGAACCCAGAGGCATTCTACCTCCGCGCCACACCCCCAGCCCTATTTTTTATACTTTATTTTGAAACCGGGTCTCACGAAGTTGCGGAGGGCCTCACTGAGTAGAGAGAGAGAGAGAGAGAGCGCTGAGGCTGGCCTCGAACCCGGATCCTCCGGTCTCCGCCTCCCAAAGTACTGGGATTACAAGCGGGCGCTACTACGCCCGGCAAATTTATTCTTAAACAATGGCAAGGGATTGATTTTAGATTGGAACATACATGTTTTCTCTATTATAAAATATGGGAAGTCAGTATGTGGATTCACACAGACATGTATCTGAGATATGGGATAAGGGAATGACCCAGAGAAGTGAGTATAAACTGTAGGAGCTAATTCTTGAAAGAGGTCATATGTGTGATGAATATAGTACAGTACCGAGAACATAATAGACAACGCTCTTCTTTTCTTTTCTTTTCTTTTCTTTTCTTTTCTTTTCTTTTCTTTTCTCTCTTCTCTTCTCTTCTCTTCTCTTCTCTTCTCTTCTCTTCTCTTCTCTTCTCTTCTTTCTTCTTCCTTTTTTACCAAGGAAAAATAAGTGACACCTGCTTAAAGTCAGATGGTAATCTCAGATTCCGGTAGTATCAGCACTAAGTCAGTCCTGGCTTTGACAAGGGCAGTGACAGTTTCAAGAAGCCACTCCTTCCAGTTGTCACTTGTCCTTTAGAGTGGAGCCAGATCTTTGGGCAGATTCAGTGCTGGAGTCTATAGCTGTTCTCTTGCTTGCTTGTGCGATGCTCATAGATGCTTGGGCATATAATCCATGGATTGGGGCTCAAAATAGTAGACATTTACTGTAAAATTATAAAAACTGAGTATATGTCTTCTTGCTTAGGTTGGAAATAAAAGTATATTTAAATAGTAAATAGGATCACGAATGTCTGTTTCCTATGTGTTATGACATGCCAATTGCTTTTTAGCCCATATGATAATTCAAACACTCCCTGGCTCTTATATGGTCCACACTTTCAACTATATAGTCAATTTATTAAAGAGATGCAATTATAAAAATGTCCTTCCCTTCAGAGGGGTATGATTCCTTTTAGAAATTTCTAAAAACAATTTTTGGATCATAGGAAATTAAGTTATCGGGATGTTACCTTTACTCCCTGCTTCTGTTTCTAACAGCGATAGTTCCTCTGAGTGTTTGGAGGAAAAGAATTTCAACTAGTTTTCTGGTTTTTTTCCCTGAATACTAAAGTTCTATGTCACCAAAGGCTTTTGGTCTATGTGTTGTGTTGCATTGCATTATCTATGTTATGTTGACAAGTAGCTTACAACTCCTCAAACACACATACAATCATACTCCAAGGTATATCTGCAATGCTAGGATATTAGACAAATATCGCTAAATTAGCTCAGAACCAACCCTCACTCATTAAATCTATGATTCAACTTTCAAAAACAAAGCCATCCATCTCTAAATATCATTCAGGAATACCTGGATACTACCTTTCTTTATAGGAGATAGCTCTATTTTTATTATACAGAATCTTCCATTATTTATTAATTCCTATGTTTTGGAGTTGTCAGCCTCTTTTGGATAGTGATAAAAATATTGGTTAAATGATAATCCTCATGTCAAAAAAAACCTACAACCCACTGCTACTCAGAAAGAATTTGAAATCTTTTCTTCGATTGGTGATTAGGAGGCAAAATAAAATAAAAGCAAATAAAAACAAATAAAAATAAAACAAAACCAAGATTCTAATATTCTGATAGGACCAGAAGGTGATTTCATTCCTCAGTCCTTATATACTCTGGTGGCAACCTGATGCGAGTCTCCTGCCATTCCTGGAGTTCCTCAAAAGCAGATCTAAAAGTCCCTAACTAGCTTCTTACCGTCACTGAAGCCATCCTTTCTGCTATTATGTGTCATGAAAATGGTGTCTGTGTCTTGATCTGGTCCCTAAATAGTGTCTACTGAAGCACCATCTCCAGTGTCACTGAGGCCGACATCATAGATTCAGTTACCCCTCAGAAGCCTGGGTGAAGCTTGTAAAAAGTGACTTCTTGGAGCAATCACTCCATGTCCAGAGTCACTACTGATTCAGTGTCAATGCACATATACTGATCCTGATTCTACTGTGGCTTTCAAAGCATCAGGCTTTTCTACAGAAGACGGGATTTAAATCACTTACCATATTCTGATGTAATATTCTGCTACCTCACATATAGATAATCTAATTTATAAACTGGCTTTTAATCATCCGTACTCGCATATCAATGTCATCTTCTCTCCCTTTACCTCAAGTATATGTCTACAGGTCAGAGGACGACCTGAAACAGATTGTAAAGTATAGTTGAAATGATCATACCTTTCACACACCAAAGCATTGTCCTCAGCCAATGGTTATCTATCTTAAATCCTACTTTGATATATTTTTCACAAGTTTCTATAGTCCTAATGAGAAGTGATGCCTGATGGTGGTGTCCCATGAGTCTTCTAGACATTTCTGTGTATGGTTTATTCCTATGGCAAATATTCCTCAGATTTCCAAACCAAGAGCCTTGCTCATCTATGGTTGTGTGAATTTTGAATTTTAATCTGATTATTTCACTTTTAAGGGATGGTAGAATTGTTCGAAACCTCCAATTTCATGTCAAAATTCTACAAGTCCAAAATGCCTTTTACATCCTGAGAAGCTTATCTACACATAATTTCATTTCTATACACACTTTTTACTTCTTTATATATGAGTTCAAAATGTGACCCATTACCCAAATAATAAACTTTGATTTTTATTATTTCTCAAGTAATTCAGCAGTCCTGGACACAAAAAAGAGTAGTTTTATAGATATTTAATTAACATATATACTTATCTAGAAGAGTAAGTCATAGTAGCTGTCATGTAACCCAGTAAAGTATACTGTCAAATGATTTTTTAAGAAAGGATTTTATAAAATTTTGCTCCTCAAAAATTCTGTAGGTATACCTCATTGAAATAATATCATCTGCTTGCCAAGACTTATGCAAAATCTCTTTTACTCTTTTGAATTTTTTTCTGTATTCCTAAACCTTCACCTCCTATTCATCTGGATGGTCTAGAAAAATCCAAATGCATTTTTTTATTCTGATGATTTGACATCATCATCCCCAGGATTTAGTGCCCTACATTTAGCTCAAGCCATCACTTATTTATCAAATCAAAAAGTATTTTTCCATTTAATTTCTAGTAGTGACTGTTTTAGAGATATTTCTGTTATCTAATATAGTGTTATGGTGCATTTTATAACTATAAAAAAAGCACCATAGATACTGGAATGAGAAGATCACTGAACTCTTATTGGAGCCCAGATAGGTTATACACACACACACACACACACACACACACTTTTAATCACAGGAATTTTACTTGTGTAAATACTTTAAATACAAATAGTACCTCTTTAATAGGACCATTAAAACATTCCATATAGTTGGTGACAGGATATAGAGGATATTGAAATTGAAAGTGAGGTTAAGAGGAAGTCATTAAAATTATGGCAAAAAAAAGGCAAAACACCAGTGAAGGTATCCTTTCATGACCTTTCAAAACTGGTTGCCATGGTATTCTTTTTCACAAAAAGAAAATCAGTGAAATAATAAAAGATAACAAAGTATTTGAAAAAATCACCACTCAGCTTTGAATTATGCACAGACACCATTTTTTCCTTTCTTAAAAGGACATATTAAAATGATTTCTAGCACATCAAAAATTTTTCAGTAAAATTTCTAATTCTTAATGGCAAATAGTTAATAATTGAACTACTTTCCTTTGTAAGAAGATAGACACAACTCTATTCATTCAAGACTCTTGTTAGAGATATTTTGGCTTGGCCTGACTGGCATAGTTGTTAATATGGTTCCACATGCAGTTTTCTAAAGAAAAAATTTTATTTCAAACATTCTAAAATGGGTAGGATATGAATCTTTTGTTGGACTGAATTGTACAGCTATTTGGGGAAAAAAAAAGAAAAGAAAAGAAACTCCTGCGGACAGAGCTAAGAGTGACAGAATATCCAAACAATAAGCCATGGTTTCAAGAGAGTAGATCTGTCTAAAAAACCAGACACTGATGGGAAAGAGCATTAGGCTTTTATAAAAAAAAAAACTCAGTCAACTTTGAATCTTACCGGAGCAAGATCATGGAAATTTTAAAAATCAGCAATGATGAGAAAATATCCAGATTCAAATGCATTCTCTAAATGATAAATCTTCCAGAAAAATTATGAAATATGAATGAAACCAACTTTACATAAAAAGGTAAAATCAGAATGGTTTCAAAGCACCTCTGTCCCTCAGACAGCAATTCCGGAGGATACACTGAGCCACCATGCACCTTAAGACTGCTGTGAAATAATGGAGAGCAGAATCTAGCTGATGGAACAAAGTCTGTTTCCATCAGTGATTGTGAATACACAGATTCAAAATTCAACTGTAGCTAAATACATTCTTATCTTCCCAGGTATTTTTCAGAAAATATTTGATTGCAAGGCCTGGAATCCACCCAAGTTATGGTGAATATAGTGTGAAGATGGGTTTGAAAACTGTTAGAGAAGTAACACAGGGAGGCCAAGTAAGTGCATCAAGTTCTGAAGGGGAACTGGACCCAACTGCAGCCCATTCTTCTCTGTTGAACTTGAGCAAGGGCTGAATGTAGCCATTTCTACCTCGGATTGAAAATAATTCTCAATTTTGCTAGTTAAAAACAAACAGGAGCCAGGCATAGTGGTGCATGCCAGTAATCCTAGTACTTGGGAGGCTGAGATAGGAGGATCACAGATTCAAGACCATCCTCAGCAACTTAATGAGACCCTCAGCAACTTACTGAGACCCTGTTTCAAAACAAAAAATGAAAAGGGCTTGGGGTGTAGCTTGGAGGTAGACTACCCTTGGGTTCAATCCGCAGTACACAAACAAAATAAAACAAAACAAAACAACTATAACAAAAACCCAGAACTTTTAGGGTTTCAAAACCAAATTCCTGAGAGAGATATTTGGACTGCATGAGGTTGGATCAGAGTTCTATCCCTGGCACAGATGGTTGAAACTAAGCTGTGATTCAGAAGTGGGCAATAGAGGAGACTTTCTGAAAGGTAGGCAGGAGGCAGAGCTGGGTGACTTAAGGATTTCAGAGAAGTTAGCATAAAATGTCAGAAATTCCCTACTGGAACGTAGAAGGAAATCTGCTTTCTTGATGGTAAGTGCCACTGAGTTAGAAGATACTGAGTGGACCTGAGATTTTTTGATAAAAATAATCTAAGCATGTGTGTGTATGTGTGTGTGTGTGTGTGTGTGTGTGTGTGTGTGTGTGTGACTGGAGATTGAACCCAGAGACATTCTACCTCAGAACCATACCCCCAGATCTTTTTATTTTTTGTTTTTGGAACAGGATCTCACTAGGTTGCTGAGAGTCTCACTAGGTTGCTGAGGCTGGCCTCCAACCTGCGATCCCTCTTGTCTTAATCTCCCAAGTACTGCGATTACAACAATGCACAACCATGCCCAGTGATAAAAAGTCTTGACACAGAGAAACTCAGGAGCTCGTCAGCAAGGAGCACAGATCCTTGAGATCAAAGCACAGAGAATGGTGCCCGTTCCTGAGAGGGAGACAAGCACCTCATTCTACCCCAGCTGGCTGCTCCTCGGAACTTAACATCTTT
The DNA here is from genome assembly GCA_004027185.1 of Glis glis. Classification (NCBI taxonomy): domain Eukaryota; kingdom Metazoa; phylum Chordata; class Mammalia; order Rodentia; family Gliridae; genus Glis; species Glis glis. Next base: position 12,389 of record PVJS01038381.1, read on the forward strand.
CGCATATTTTCATTTAACCAAACCATGTGTCTATACTAGCCTACAAAAATACAGAAAAGCAGCCTGCCTCCCTTACTGCTTTCAAAATCCCTCCAGCTCCTCCAGCAGCACTGACAGCTCAGTCTGCTTTGGAGAACGTAGTTAAGGACTCAGAGCTCAGGCACCGCAGCACATTGCAGTGGCATTCGACCTTGTTCTCCTCACCTGGAAACGGCTTAAAGGAATTCCCCAACCATTTGTCTTACATGCACAGTAATGTTGTTAGAATGGTATTCATAGACTTTGAAGATGATAACTAAATCTAGGCTCCATATGCCAAATATAGCCTGGCACCAGCTGGTTATAAATCTGTTCTCATCTCTCTGAGGAAACTCTTTTTAAAATTCATGACTTAAAAGAATTCCTTGTACAGTGTGCACATATGTGTAGTCATGCACAGTTGCACTGGAAAAAAAAACACAGTATTTATTTCCTTAATCTAAATTATATTAAAAAAACAAATACAAATAGTATAAAGATATATATGCTGCAGTGGATATCTCTGACTTCCAGTCCTGAGCTGTCATTGTATGGCTTAAACTCAGACCCAGTTCCAGGAAGAACTGGACAGGTGGTATATAGAATAAAATGTACCGTGCTTTTTTCAGAATCATTTCTCTGCTCTGAGTCCAAGATGACTGGTCTAAGCTTGTTTGAGCAATCTTCTTTTAGCTGAGCTTGCTCCTAGGAGATTTATTGGGTTATAGGCAAAATATGAAGGAAGCATTACGTTAAAATAAAATCTCTGTTAAATGTTGAGACACAACCAAGGCTGCTTTGAGAATTAACCCAGAAGGAGACACTCTTTTGTTCTTCATATCAAGACGGTGAGAGACTATCTTCCTAATACTTCTTTCCAGAAAAAAATGACTGCAGCGCATTGGTGATAGTCCATGCTCTGCGTATGAGGGGATGCCCGGTTACAGCAGCGATTTCTGATTGGCAGCACATTTATTAGTGGGAAAGCAGGCCTCAGGAGGTACAACTGTCCTAGAAAGGAGCTGCCAGAGCTAGGGAGAGCAAAACAAACCACAGTCCCCAACACATGGTAGCTGACGTTTGTGAGACAAATACACTGCATGGGAAAAAAAGGGAAAGTACAATGTCCTGGGGTCTTGATTTAGCAGATGCATAAATGACAAGTCTCGGGCAAAACACATGACCTTCAAAATTTAATAAAAAGACAAATCTATTAAGCTACGACACACTATAAAAGGAAGAATAGAATAATTTGTGATCACCTGAAGGTTTTTTTTTCTTTTTTTTGTGGTACCAAGGATTGAACCCAGGGGCGTTCTACCTCCGTGCTACATCCCCGGCCCTATTTTTTTATACTTTATTTTGAAACCGGGTCTCACGAAGTTGCGAAGGACCTCACTAGGTAGAGAGAGAGAGAGAGACAGGGAGAGAGAGAGAGAGAGAGAGAGCTGAAGCTGGCTGCAAACCCGGATCCTCCGGTCTCCGACTCCCAAAGTACTGGGATTACAAGCGTGCGCCACCATGCCCGGCACCTGAAGGTTTTATTAAGGACTAGATGCAGTTAAGAGTGAGCTTAGACAGAAGTAACCAATATTCCAGTTTATATCGTATTTTTAATGTTTTGGAAATAAATTTCCTAATTTAGGATTCTATTGAAATCTAATAGAACTAAATATTCATTTTTGTAGCAAAGTTTAAAATTTTGTCAATTCTGAAATATAAAGAGGCATGCACTTTTGTATCCTAAGTATGCTCCTTCTACACTTTGCAACAGGGAACCAATCATTTCATATATACAGGACTGAATTTTCTTATCTTTGAAATGAATGGGAACGGTCTTCTCTATTTCTGGATAGGATCCCACAGGGTCTAATTCTCAACCATTGAAATAATTATTTGAAATTTAATCTATATGAGGTTTACAACAGTCAGCAAATTGAGTAAAATGGCACTAATAAAAAACAGTTGAGCTTTAAGTAAAATGAAATATTTGAAAGCTTGGATTTGAATTTTTGAGCAATAGACAAATTATTAGATTTAAATATTCCGTTGGGCTTATGAAATTGGATAATATATGTCAACTATGATTTCTATCAATTTATTTTAAAACATCAGCTAATAAATTAATTTTGATCATACTGACACTTTTTATATTAACTGTAAAATGAGTTTTAATCTGTAGTTATTAAGAGCATCACCACTCCTATGCCCCGGGTAAGACATCTGATTTTAAACATGCAGAATAATAACCTCCCCTCAACAAGCACAGAGTCCATGAACGTTTTACAAAACAAATGGAAAATGATTATATCCTCAAGGTACTAGAAGTACAAAGATGTCTAAGAAAAATCTAACTTCTTCTTTTCTTCTCTGTGCTAAGGAGTGCCAGGTTGTCTCACATTTACTCCATAAAAGTTCACGCAGAAAGAGTAGTTTTTCAAAGGTGGCTTACTGATAATGATAATTACCACTAAAGTGGCTCTCTCTTATCAGAGTCATTTCATATATAATCTTTAAGACTACGAGATCAAGGCCCAATGTTCATGTTTCATAGGCGAGTATATAATTCAGAGCTTCAGAGTGTGACCAATAACACACAGTTAGCAGAGAATAGAATGGCTTTGAAGCATGTTCTGTTGACTCCATAAGCCATTCTGAGGCCAATGTGCCTTGATAACTATTCATAAAACATTTTGTGAAGAAAATAAGAACATTTATTTGTTCCCAGGAGTTCAGTTTACTTTAAGCTCTAATATTTCCTTCTAAGTAATCTCAGAGACGTTTCTAAGCTGTGTATTGCTATTCTTGTTTCCCAGCTCATTCCCCTATAGCAATGAAAATAACATAACACTAACCATTTCATACATGTTTATCATTACTGAAATGTTAATTTGTTAATCTAAATACCATTTAGATGAAATCTAATTTAGATGAAATTTAAATACGTCAGACAAAAGCTCTTCAGATAGGAAGGAAGAATGGGCACAGAGATGGTAAATGCTGGTCCCTGGTTCAGCAACATTTTCATTAGTTATTCATTTGCTTCTTTTTTTTAATTTTTGGTGGTACTGGGGGTTGAACCCAGGGGCATTCTACCTCTGAGCTATACTCCCAGTCCAATTTTATTTTTTAATTTGAAACATGGTCTAAGTTGCCAAGGGCCTCACCAAATTGTCGAGGATGGCTTCGAACCAACAATATATCTGTCTCAGCCTCCCAAGTACTGGAATTACAGGCATGCACCACCATGTTTGGCTTGCATTTGCCTTTTTAGTCTATCATTTTTGATGCTGAGATCAATCATTACTATAAGTGCTGCTAAGTTGCTTAGCTATAATTATTAAAATACCTTGTCGTAAGGGGGGAAAAACACATAATTTTCCCATATCTTCTGAAAAGGAGAAAGGACATGTATATTTTTTCTTAGGATATACTTAATAGCAAGTTTACTATAAACAATGATGATTTTAATTTGGGCTTATAAGAAGCCGTAATACATTGAAGTTAAAAGCACAGATTTTGGAATAAGCAAGCACAATTCAAACCCGAGCTGTGCTGCTCAGTGATGGCATGGCTTTCAATAAAGTAACCTGCAGTTTCTATGGGTGCAATAATTCCTGCAACAAATTAGCTAGAATATATAAATCAGTTAGCACAGAGCTTGGTTACTGTGTAGAAGGTCTAATACGTGTTTTTGTCATTAGTGTTTTTATTTTAAATTTCCACATAATTGAAATAATATTTAAAAATCCTACCAAGAAAAATCCTTGGTTAATGAGAAAAATATACATCCACCATTCTTTATCTGGGTTAACTTATCTCAAAGATATGTAAAAACTCAAGTCCTAATTCTAAAGGATGGAGAAAGAGTGATGTTATTCCTCTTTAGGGATCTCATGTATTAACATTTTCTATAAATGTTTGTTTCTTTTTTGGAATAAACTTTATAATAAATTTTAACACCCCACTCAGAAATAAATACTGTTGGAAAATATTTACATAATCTAATATAGTAAGTGAACCAGTAGCGTAAGATTGATTAATGTAAATGGTGACTGTTTCGCTTAATTCTCAGATTTCTACTTACTAACTGAATCCATTTCTTTGTTGAGGAAAATGGCTTAAAACAGTAACTCTGAATTTGCATACAGCAAGGAACACTTTTATTTCTTGCAAATCTGCGACTTAGGCAATTCTTATTGGTAATTGGATGATGCTGGATGGCCTCAGTCACAGCTGTGGGCAAGCAGCTTGAGCTGGGGGATTTCAGATGGGAGGACTGGGGTCAGCTCCATGTGGTTCTCCAAAAAGAAAAAAAAAACAACGCAGTTTTTTCTTTACATGAACAATACCTGAATTCCAAAGCAGAAAGAAAGCAAGTCCCAGTGTGCAAGTACTTTTTAAACCTCTACACAATTACTGAAGTCCCATTGCACAAAGCAACACAAATGGCAAAGCCCAGATTCCAGGAGTGGGATGAGTGGCAAGTTGACATTACAGAGGTGTGCCTGCAAGGAAGGGAGGGTTTGTGGTCATTTTTGTTCTTTAGCACACTAACTACTAGAACTTGCTCAAGTTGTTGTATTGAATCATGCTGCATAAATTATCACTTATGAGGTTTTAATTTAAGGGCAAATACAGACGTATGCATACCTGTACACAGATGGAAGGGAATATCACAGACAATGGCAAAGGAATTAAGATCCAGAAATAGAAAAAAAAATGAAGTGTATACTGATTGAAGATACATATTGTGCAAGAAAAAAAATGTGTTTTCTCTGTCATTTGATCTCCATTATTTTACCATACGTGTTACATAAGCCCAGATAGCTGACTCCTTCCTTCACATACTTTCAATGAGAACATGGTTTTGAATAGACAACTCTCAGTATATCTACAGTACTATGGTAAGTGTCACACTTATCCTATGAAAATCAATTATGCAGTAAACCTTTCTTTCAAATGCCTTCATGGAATGTATTCTTGGTGGTGTAAAGAAAAGGAAAAAACAGGGGCCTTAGACTCAAGGAGCTTTAAAGTCATAGGAAAAACAGTTATGGAAACAAGTCATTATAATAAAGCCAGCCATATTTATCCATATCGATAGAGGTTGATTGGCCCATATTCATGGAATTAAGGGGTGAAGTTAAATGGAGGATGGTCAGTCATTTCAGAGGAAACATGTGATGTTGCATGGCCACTCCAGTGAGGGAAGATGGCTAGGGTGGGCCAGGAGGACATGCAGAGAGGCAACATCTGAGTTCTTGAGATAAGCCACTTCCAAATAATGATGTCGACAAAGAACTTTGCTTTCAACAATAGTGATTTTCATGCCTCAAGGAGTTAATAAAATAAAATAATTACAAAGGAAAGAATACAAAGGTAAATATTGACCTGTAATGAACTAGCATTAATGAAATTTAGGAAAATAAGTAGCTTGGTGTGTGATGTCACACACCTGTCATCCCAGGGCTCAGTAGGCTAAGACAGGAAGATTGCAGATCTGAGGCCAGTAACTTAGGAAGACCTCGTTTCACAATAAAAAGTAAAAGGATATAGCTCAGAAGTAAAATCCCCCCTGGTTAAATGCCCCATATCACACACATACACACAAAAGGAAATATGTAAAGAGGAACAGATTATCTAACTTGGAAAAACAATAAGAAATGAATGAGACAAAGAATGAAAACACGAAATCAATGAATGAAGATGTAGAAGATAGTCACGGAGTCCAGAAAAAAGTAACATAACAAAAGGGAATGATGATCGAGAATTAATATTTCAATATTTGCTAATATAAACTACAAATGTGGTTGGAAATTTAAATAACTATATATTTTATAATTTGAATTAATAATTTCTTCATGTTATAGTTAAAATGTATTGTTCACCTAAATTCATTACATGTGCTTATTATATGAATTAAGATTGAAGAAATGACATTAAGCAGAAGAAGTAATAATGTTATTAATTTAGAAGAAGAAATATTCCCATTTGCCATTTTTAACAGTTATCTTGAGAATTTAATTCTTGTTTTTTTCAGTGCTATGGATAGAACCCAGGACCTCTCTTATAAGGCAAACATTTTACTACTGAGCTATATCCCAGGCCCCTGAGACTTTAATTTAAATGTGAGCAATGAATTAGGTATTCCAATAGTTTGTGATGTAACTCTATTGTTAATTTCTTGGTTTGAAAAAATGCAAAGATATTTTTGTTTGATTGGTTTAAATAGGCTGCACTAATTATAAAAGGCATGCACTTTTGTCAAAGGGAAACTGAAAATATGTATAATGTCTACTAAAAACAAAATGTTATTTCTAATACTTTTAGATATATTTGACAACCTTAAATCGTTCCCCAATTTGAGAACTAATGCTTTTCGTTTCCCCACAAAATATTGTGCAGGGCAGTAATTTTCTGTGATCCACAATTTGGTTTGTTGTTGTATTTGCTCTATAACTTAGAAAAGTATCCTGATGTTTGTATTCAGTTTACTACTGTAGAGACACCAACAAAATTGTTTCCTTTGAAATAATTCTGTTTTATTGGTATATTAAAAATGTGATTCAGGTTAATGTGGAGAATTTAGTCTGCCACTTTAAATCAGTAGTGATCTATAGAAGTCTGTGAGGTCACACACTGTTCAGGCTACTGTTCCAACAAATCGTAATGCCACATTAAGTACTTATGGGGTGTATTAATGAAGGAAACCTCATGGGGAAAGGAGAGATTTGTTGAAGACAGCCTAAGGAAAGCTCTATAAGCAGATATTCAAAGAAATTGTCCTATAACCTAGAGCTTATGCAGCAGGAGATGGATAACTGGAATAATAAATAATACCAAGTGGTATTAGGTATCAAAATAATGTTCACATTTCTTTAGAAATACTTTCATTTTATTAAAAAATGAAAATATCCATTTCTTTCATGAGAGAAGTTTGTGAATATGAATAAGTAAATGTATCTTTTTTCTTTAGCTAACTATCATATACCGCTCTATCATTTAATCATTTCACATTTTAAAAATGAT
>PVJS01038382.1:0-19438 GCA_004027185.1 Glis glis
CTCCCTCCCTCACTCCCTCTTTCCCTCCCTGTCTCTCTCTCCCTCTCTACTTAGTGAGGCCCTCCGCAACTTTGTGAGACCCGGTTTCAAAATAAAGCATAAAAAAATAGGGCCGGGGGCGTAGCGCGGAGGTAGAACGCCCCTGCGTTCAATCCCCGGTACCGCAAAAAAAAAAAAAAAAAGAAAACTCATCAGCATTAGAATACAAACAAAGCTGTAAAGGAAGAAAAATAAGTTTTTATGTAGGTAATTTTTTAGACCTTAAATGTAGTTGTTCAAACAGTTCCTTTATGTTAGCACTTTGTGATTGCTCCCCAGTTTAAAAATATCCACAGCATGCATTAAACACCCATCATATCATACCAGACAACTTCAAAGACACAACTGGAAATTACTTTGCTTTCCCGACTGTACTTTCTTAAGAGAGCTTCTGGTTAGAAGAGATAACACAACCCAGCTTTGATTATGGGCCTTTGCTGATGTTAGTGTATTAAAGTAACACACGTTAGGGTTTTTTTTATCTGTACTTGCAGTCAGGGATGATCCTCGTACATACATCTGGAAAAGGAAACGATGCAGAAAAAGGCCTCCTGTCCCATCATCCTTTACAGCATCTATTTGTGCACTGCCAACCCATTTATTTCAGGTAGAAAATCTAATAGCTCTGACTTTCTTGATTCATCTTCAAAACAGAAATAATATGTGCTATGAGGCATCCTGGGAGGATCGATGATTATTTATAGGGCTATAACAAGCTCCTTGGAATATACTTGAAACAGAACAAGCACAAGTGTCTTGCTCTTAAAGTCCCTCTATCAATTCAGGCTCTACATATCCAGCAATCCAAGCAAATCGGGAGGGCGAAGATGTTGTCATGACCATCTATTTGGGTCAGAATGCAATCCTGTGACATTAGTACCTTAGCTTTGTACCCACCACTCAGCCACCACTGGCATAGCATATTTATTGCAGATCCTAGAAAAGGTTTTCTCAAATTGAGACAAACATCCCCCTATTTGGTCGAAGAGGGCTATGGCCAGCCCAGCTGGCAGAATTCTTTTGCCCCCAAGTCAATTCAATATGTTCCTTGTGTGGCTGTTGTGAGGAGGTCTAAGAGGCCCTTAAACTCTTGGTGTGGAGACTAGCTTATTGAAATGAAGCAACAGAGAGTGGTCATGCAGTGGGAAGTAATCAGAACGAGTTCTGGTTCCAGGCCTATCATTTATTAGCTCTTTCATCTTAAACAGAATAGTCTTCTCACTCCTGTCATCTTTAAACAAGGGCTTGGCTAGATGTCTGTAAACTTCATTTCCCAAATTCTAGATTCTAATCAAGACTTAAAATACCTGGTATAATCTATTAAAGTTTAGAAATCATAGAGAGGACAGCCAGAATCTCCAGAAAAGGAGAAATTAAGTGAATTATAACATGAAACGGCAGAGGAAGAGAAACCAGAGGAAGGGCGCAAAGGAGCAGGTAGGTATAGGACCAGCCTTTCTGGCTGATCTATAAGTAGGTCATTGAAGGAGACCCTCAGTGCCCTTGTCTCAAAGCTCCTGACACAGGATACATGTCTCTCATCCTGCTTCCCTCAACAGTGCCTCCAATCTTACTATCAAAAGTATTCCCTGTCGGGTGTGGTGGCGCACGCTTGTAATCCCAGTACTTTGGGAGGCGGAGACCAGAGGATCCGGGTTCGCGGCCAGCCTCAGCGCGCATGCGCGCGCGATCGATCGATGGATGGATCGAGCGATCGATCTCTCTCCTCTCTCTCTCTCTCTCTCTCCCTGTCTCTCTCTCTACTTAGTGAGGCCCTCCGCAACTTCGTGAGACCCGGTTTCAAAAATAAAGCATTAAAAAATAGGGCCGGGGGTGTAGCGCGGAGGTAGAACGCCCCCGCGTTCAATCCCCGGTACCGCAAAAAAGTATTCCCTGATGCTAGAACTCTTAATCCAGAGGTTTGTGACTGTGAGATTAGCTTGCTTTACAGCTAGAAGAGGCTTAATACCCTCCCAGGATCGACCCTCTCAAGAATATCTTTTGAGGAATGAGAGCGCAATGAGAACTACAAGGCGGGTCTCTGTCTTCTCTCTGGCCGCCCCCCTCACTAGCTCTTCAACTCTGGAGCAGCCGCTTTCCTCCATGGATGTCATGGTCTTAATCTGGAATGTCCCCCAAAGTCTCATGTGTTGAAGGTTTGGTCCCCAGGGCAGCAAGGTTCGTGGGCAGGGCTTTTGGAGAGGACTGACTTCATCAGTGGTAGCTGCATGGACGACTGGGAGGTGATGGGAACTGTAGACAGTGAGGCATGGTTGGAGGAAGTAGGTCACTGGGGGCAAACCCTGGAAGGTATTTCTTCTTCTCCTTCTCCTTCTCCTTCTCCTTCTCCTTCTCCTTCTCCCTCTCCCTCTCCCTCTCCCTTTCTCTCCCTCTCTCTCTGCTTCCCAGCAGAGTTCCCATTAAGTTGTTTATACCAGGTATTTTGGTCACAGTGACAAAACACTGACCATCACCATAGACTGCATCTTTCTCCTTCAAAATATCTTGTTGACTTAACGTGACTAAATTCAACTGAGGAAACTATATGGGATACTAGGTAGAACTAAACTTTAAGGTCCTCTAAAAACATAGAGTATTTTTATCCTTATTTATGGTACAGATGCAAGGGCTTTTTAAGATGATGAATTAAAAGAGTCTGGTATCTACTTCCAGTAATGGAAGACCAGTTTGCAGCAAAACAAGTAGCCTCCAGAGAACATAAGAACTTAATAAATACTCTGGAACTACTGTAGAAATTTAAGAAAAAAATTTTGTTAATGAGGATCGAATTAGAACAATATGTCAAACTCAACTGAATTGCTGTCTTCGTCACCCAGATGGCTAACTTAGGTAAAAGTACATTTTATTTTCATCTATATACTCTGTAACATACCAGTACTAAATAAATTTTAAAAACCTCTCAAACATTTCATGATTCCTACTGCCAAAACTCACTGGCAGTACAAATTAGAATGAGAAGTTCAATTTTGTGCATGCAAATGTGACACTTATAAATAGAGGTTTTAGTGACCGGTAAATCAGATTTGCAGAGCAGCAGCAATTGCTAACGGTCATGACCACTTCATTTGATAATAACATGTAGTTTCCATATTCAGAATTCTAAGAGCTGATTTCAGTGATTAGGAAGAGCTTCTTGGTTTTCTACTTCTTATAGGTTGAGTTTGGACAGAAGCAGTATATTCCAAGAGGGAATATAAAACAAATAGGAAAGAATAATCATTTTACATACTTTTGCTGAGCTGGGTAAAAAGGAACCTCTGAACACTTCTGCGATGAGGTTTTATGTCAGTAAAGAGTTGACAGAAGGACAACATATCTGAAAGGAAATCTAAATGTGAATTATTTCCTATCATCAGACATGTCAGAATTTAGCCTGTAATTTTAGTCTCGTTTTACTAAAGTACTATATCTGACCTATCTATATTGCCTAGGGAGAAGTTACCCTAACCATTACACAACTGCTCCTCTACTCTAGAGATTTTTTTCTATGATAAGCCATGAAGTATTATGTATTACATTATACTGAGGAGGGCATATGCCAAAGCTTGAAATAGCAAATGTTTTCCAAGCACCAGCTACTCTGAGGATGCTGCATTCTTCTAACCCTTAAGCTCCATTGCTTACTAAACTAGCTCATATTCTCCTAGAGATCAATGGGGGGTAGGCACTAACTTCCACATGTGTAAGCTGTCCCATCCACTATGGCTAACTACTTTTCTACTTAATGGTCTAGCACCCATTCCAGTATTCTTTGCTGTGATGTGATCTGAGAACAGTGGTGAGAGAAGAATAAAGCCGTTCCCAAAGTGGTGCTGTAAGTTGAGCCCATTTAAGAAGCCAATTGCATATACCAGTCAATGACCTAAAATTTGCTAAAATAAGATCACATTTTCTTTTTTTGCAGTACCGGGGATGGAACCCAGGGGCATTCTACCTCCGAGTTACACAGCCCATCCTATTTTTTATTCTTTATTTTGAAACAGGGTCTCACTAAGTTGCAGAGGGCCTCACTAAGTAGCTGAGGCTGGCTGCGAACCTGTGATCCTCCGGTCTCAGCCTCCCAAGTACTGGGATTACAAGCATGCGCCACCACACCCTGCTAAGATCACATTTTCTAACTCACCTTGACTGACTAGAACTTCTAAACCCTTTGCTTGAGACTCAGGAAATAAAACACACGGTGTTCATGAAGTTCTTCAGAATGATAAAATATTCATTCATCATATCTTCAAATGAAAATAAGGCAGGAATCAGCTCAACTGGTCTCTGTAAAGTGTGACTCGTTCCGATTTCTTACTGGCCTTAACAGAAACTGCCCAAACTTCCATGACTAAGCATTACTGTGATATCTATTGTTAGGTCCTAAAATGCAGAGTACCTTCATTTTAAAATAAGCTTTATCAGTGAATATGGAATAAACAGGTTTTTTGGAATTGAAATTTTTTCTTTGTTCTATGAGGTCAGTCTTAATGTAACTTACCTCAAGTTCTAGTTACTATATTCTATAGCAACTTCAACTGAATAGGCATTAATTTCACCCCAGGAAAGGGGAAAATTAATACCCTTAGTAGTTTATTCAATGGCAAAAAACAAGCCCAATATGTAGGTACCTGACCTTATATTCCCCAAATTTCACTACTAGGATATGGTCAACCTCGCTTTACCATATGCTTTTTGAGGAGAGAATTTGCGTCTGTCGTAACAACTATGATTGTATTCCTTTGCCTGGCACAGTGCCCGACCCATGGATGGTACTCAAAAAAAGTTATCAAATAATTTTGTTTACTGCAAATACCAAAATTACATAAATCCTTTTCATGAGAGGTGACATGACAGTAGACAATGAGATACTCAAATTCAATCTGTCTCATGTTAAGTATCTGTTAGAATGGTATGGTTTTAAGAATATAAAATAATATAAGATCTCATCTAGCCCAAAAGTCTTTAGACTTTGGTGGAAGTAAATTTGCATAAGTTAGGAATCAAAAAGATGCAAGTGATGAACCTGGTGGGTGATGTGGACTTTTGTGAGTAGTCATCAGGACTCGGTAATGGGTAAATAATCCAATCCAGTGACACAGGACATAGAAGGCAAGATGGCTGTTTTCAAGTCCCTGTAAGAACTATAAATGGGTTCTATGAGCACCATCCAGGGAGCCTGAAATCTAATCAGCATCAGATGGAAATCTCCAGTCATTCGTAACCTCTGTATACTGAGACATCACCCCAAATTACTTCATATTTGGTGGTTCTCTTAGTTGGCGATAAGAAGCATGCTAGGTGTCCACAATCCTAGGAATTGGACTAACTGAACTCCCTGGTAGTAAGTACCCTTAGTTAACTGAAATGTTAACTGCCTTCCTTAAAGGGGCTGTGTTTTTATGCTATAGAAGCTCAAAAACCTAAGTGTGACTATGTAAAGATTTTTTAAAATAATTTAATTTCCTGTTCAGAAATCTATTCATTTTAGCATTTTATGAATTGGAACATTTAAGAAAACTTGAAGGTCACTGTATTTATAGGCTTATTATATTTGAAAGTATTATTTACCAACTGTTGCCATTCTCAGTCAGACAATTTAAATATTCCAAAAAGTATATTAAGTTTATAAGCACAGTTTAAATGTTTAACTGATTCTGTAAATGAGACCAAACATTATCCAAAGTGCTTAAAATTAATATTAAGCTTTGTCTGGTTATATATAAAAAGGAAGAAAATAGAATTGGAGGCAGAACTTTTAAAAGCCTAAAGAAGAGCTAGGGTTTTGGGATTGAAATTTTTAAAAACTAAAGGTTGGTTTTTAAAATCAAATTAAAACCTCTGAATAGTCTTTTTGTCACACACACACACACACACACACCACCCTCAAAAACATAAGAAGATCTCACTTTTTCCACTGTCTCAGAGAACATTAGGAGGATAGAGACATCCTAATATTCAGCCTGGATTGGTCAGTCACCACAACTGGTCAACAAGTACGTGTCATCTAGTGATTTAAAGGGGAACAGCAGGCGCTACAACAATTGTGCAGGAGGGAAGAGTAAATATTAATTTTTGTTGGGTTTGTCTTCTGATACTCTTTATAGAATTATACTCTAGTGAAAAACAGGGATTGTCTAAATTTCAGGAGTTTCAATGAATTTTGACTGGTGAAATCTCATCAGATTTCTCTCTCTGGCAAAACTGGAGTAAGAAAAGAGTGTTTTGTAAATTTCTAATTTAGGCTAAGCAAGACAGGGCTGGAAAGCTGAATAAATATACAAGACAAGGCTCTCCTAGTCAATACTGCTGCTGTCTCACAGGTGTGGCAATCTTAAAATGCAGGCCCTATAATTTTATCATTTTAGCTGCCAGAGGGCACCCACTATGCAAATTTCCATACTGCAGTGGGATCATGTTATAGTCAGTTTCTAGTATATAAAGAAAGTCTGGGGAATGAGTACAATAACTTCATAACATTAGCAATTTGAGACAGAGATTCCCTCACCACCCATCTTTCTATTGCTAAAAGAGATTGTCCAAAACAAAATTTAAAAGAAGTGTGAGGTATGCATGTATGTCACTGTCAACATGATTTACATTATGATGTGAGACTATAATATACCAATAAAAACATATTAAAAGTAAATAAATAAAAGAAGTGTGAGTGTGTGTGGGTGTGTGGGTGTAAGAGAGACAGACAGACACACACACACACACACACACACACACACACACACACACATACACTGAGTGGTGTAGGAAGAGAAAGAGAACCATTTTTTGTTAAGACTGTGGCATCCACACACTTGTAAGGCTTACAAGATCCTAAATCCTTAAGCTACAGCACAGATTCCCAAACTTGTTGGCTTACTACTCCCTTTTCAAATAAATAAATAAATAAATAAATAAATAAATAAATAAACAAATAAATAAATACTAAATACTTAACACCCCCCTCCCGAACTTCCACTTCCCCCTTCTTTTTATTCAATCCCCACTAAGTGCACCCTCTGGATGGACAATATCCGACTTTGGGAATCCATGCAGTGTGGAGTATGTCATGATAACTTAACAAAAACTTGTAAAAAACAATCAAAGAAAAGAGCAGGTGACAGAATTCACTGTGGCAGCATGGGAAATTCGATGAGTAAACGCAGTTACTGGGTTTGCTGTCTGGAGGACATGTGTGGTCCATCCTTGGGGGACCGGGAGATTATATACTGTACTCCTAAAAGCTAAGTTCCTCTTATGGGTAGGAAAAGTAAACAGGGTTTGAGGTCCTCGGGTTTTATCCATTTAGAGTTTCCAGATGGGTCATTAATGCTCACTGTAAAAGAAAAGGCCAAGAAAGGTCCTTCCATGGAGGGATGAGGCACCGGAAGCCTGGGAAGGGAGAGGGGCAAGTGGGGTGCAGTGGGTCCTTCCAATCTTGGGGGCTTGGCCCTTATGCTGTGGAACTTCCAGCGATGGCAGGGTGTCCTCACATGGATGAGGACACTGGCTTAGAGCATTCTGCCAATGGTTGGCACTGTGGAGCCTGCCTGCAGGGACAAGGGCTCTGGGGTAGAGTAGCTGCTGAAAGCTACTCACCTCAAGGAGTGGGCTGCCATTTCAGCATTGCCAAAGTGAACAGAAGAAGCCACGGTGACCATGATGATGGATCTGGACCAGGCTTCTCGCATGCTCCCTGGACCCATTTAAACCTTGGAGGCCAGGATAATACTCTGTGTGTGTGTGTGTGTGTGTGTGTGTGTGAGAGAGAGAGAGACAGAGAGAGAGAAACAGAGAGAGAGAGACAGAGAGAGAGATGGGGAGAACCCCAGTAATGACTGACATCAGAATCCTCACTAATGAGAAGGGCTCAAAACTTGAATTATTTTGAGTGATAAAAATAAAGGCAAGTAGCTGGGCGTGGTGGCGCACGCTTGTAATCCCAGTACTTGGGAGGCTGAGACAGGAGGATCGCAGGTTAAAAGCCAGCCTCAGCAACCTAGTGAGGCTCTCAGCAACTTAGCAAGACCCTATTTCCAAATAAGAAATGAAGTAGGTCTTGGGGGGTAGCCCGGAGGTAGAAGACCCCTGGGTTCCATCCCCAGTACCGCAAAATAAGTAAAATAAGGCAAGTAATGTTTTCTTCAGTCCAATCTCATAAAAAAAAATCCAGAGCAGCTACTTGTGTCTACTTGGGTGTTAACTTTCAAATGCAAAACAGGAAGAAGCAGGTAGATGATATGCTGATGTGGCTATTTGTGAAAGGATATTTTTTGCCAGTCTAAAATCAAACTATTGACCTTTTAGCATTGATTTAACAATATACAATATGTGCAACAGACATCCTTTCCCTTTCCAAGAGCCTTCCTGCATCCATGAACCTACAAGGCACTGCAGGGTAGCCTGAGGATGGGGCCCACAGACTTACGATGCCCATGAATTATTTTTTTTAAGATGGGTATGGTAGCACACACCTGTAATCCCAGCACTTGGGAGGCTGAGACATGAGGATCACAGGTTTGAGTTCAGCTTCAGCAATTTACCAAGACCCTGTTTCAAAATAAAATAGGGTTGGGGGTATGGTTCAGAGGTAGAGTGCCCCTGAGTTCAATCCCTAGTACAAAAAAAATAAAAATAAATATAAGAAGAAAGAAAAGAAAAAAGTGCCCTAAGTCATTATCTTAGCCTGAGAAGATTTCACAATCATTTCACTAACCATTCCAGTGTTTGTTTATTTATTTATTTATCTATTTATTTATTTTGCGGTACTGGAGATTGAACCCAGGGGCATTCTACCTCTGAGCTACACCCCCAGCCCTATTTTTTATTCTTTATTTTGAAATGGGGTCTCACTAAGTTTCGGAGGGCCTCACTAAGTAACTGAGGCTGGCCGCAAACCTGCGATCCTCCTGTCTCAGCCTCCCAAATACTGGGATTACAAGTGTGTGCGACCACGCCCGGCTCCGTTCCAGTGTTTAAAAACCATCCCATCTCTTTAATCTGTTTTAGTCCTCACACTGTACTTTAAACTTGGTCTCCTTTTCATTTGTATGCATCATTGTACTTCTAAATCTAATGATCTGAGCATGGCATTTTGAAATTTAATGCTATTGCCTAATGTTATTTACTGCCATCTAAATTTTTGATCATTAGCAAACTTGTCAGTTATAGGCCTTTTTTTCTGAATTAAAATAATTCCAAGCAACACTATTTTATTAGCCACTAGGTCCATGAAATAACACATTTATCGTTCCACAGCAGTCAAATTAATGGTCCTTAAAGCATCATTTTCCAAAATAATTATTTTAAATTATAGAAATACTAATTATTAAAGTTTGCTATCAATATTTTATGGCAAACAAGAACTCTTAAGGAAAACTACATTTAACCCATAACTTTTCTATTCTGTTAGGCATAGTTTCACTTTTTAGATTCAGCTTTTTTCACACCTTAAACACATCTTAAAGACATCCCTAACCCCACTGTGAACTCTTATTCAGCATGATACTTTGAAACGTAAATTTCTGAATGGATTAGAGCATAAATTTTCAGAAAGTTTTGGCATGCTGTTTTTACAAAGTACTATACAGATAAATCTTGACTGCCCAGAAGTTATTCTGGATTCATGCTGTCATTCATTTATTTAACAACTATTTATTGAGTTTCTACTATGTCCCAGGTACCATAGGGATAAGTGCAGGGCGTATATAACAGTAAGTAAAACAAGGTTCTTAGCCGGGCGTGGTGGCGCACGCTTGTAATCCCAGTACTTTGGGAGGCGGAGACCGGAGGATCCGGGTTCAAGGCCAGCCTCAGCCCTCTCTCTCTCTCCCTGTTTCTCTCTCTCTCTCTCTCTACTTAGTGAGGCCCTCCGCAACTTCGTGAGACCCGGTTTCAAAATAAAGTATAAAAAATAGGGCCAGGGGTGTGGCGCGGAGTTAGAACCACCCTGGGTTCAATCCCCGGTACCGCAAAAAAAAAAAAAACAAAAACAAACAAACAAAAAACAAGGTTCTTGCACTCAAAGAGCTTTCAGTCTGGGGGGAAAGATGAGCAAGCCAACAAGCCATCATCAAAAGGGGTTATGAGCACAACGATAGTACCAGCAAAGGGCACCCAAAGAAAGGGCAACTAAGCCAGCTTTTGCCAGTGAAAATGCACTTAGCAGGTGAGTCCGCAGGTTGAAGAGGGCTAGTGTGAAAGTGTGCATGTACAGGCAGGTAGAAGGAGGGTACAGAGGCATTAGGACAGGAATGGGGTGGGGAGGGGGGTTACTAGGTGGTCCAAATGGTCAAGGCCATAAATCTTCTTTAAATTATACTTTTATTACTCCACTGTAATTAAACATCATAGTGAAGTTCAAAGTGATACAAACATACACGCGCATATCACTTGGTGTATTTCCTTCTGTATCCCGTCCCGCTCTCCCCTCCTTCCTCTCTGTGTTAGTGAGATTGGTAATGATATCTTTATTTATAGACATAGCATCACTTGAACTGTTTCCTTCCTCAATCCTACTCTCCTCCCCCCACCTTCCTCCTCCAATCCCCTTCCATTATTTTACTGGTCTGTCTCCTCATTTACCTGAAGTTCCTTTTGTTTCCTATTTTTATTCTAGTTTCCACATACAAGAGAAAACATATGACCCTTGATTTTCTGAGACTGGCTGTTCTCACTTAGCATAATATTCTCTAGTTCCATCCATTTTCCTGCAAATGACATGTTTTTGTTTTTCTTTATGGCTGAGTAAAAGTCCATTGTATGTATATAGCACATTTTCTTTACCCATTCATCTGTTGAAGGATACCTAGGCTGGTTCCATAATTTGGCTGTTGTGAATTGTGCTGCTATAAACATGGATATACATGTATCACCATAGTATTCTGACATTAATTCTTTTGGAAAGATACTGAGGAATGGTATAGCTGGGTCCATTCCTCTTCTTTGGAGAATCCTCCATACTGATTTCCATAGTGGTTGTACTAATTTACAATTCCGGCAATGGTATATATAAACTTTTGTGCCAATACCATGCTGTTTTTATTACTATGGCTCTGTAATATAGTTTGAAATCAGGTATTGTGATGTCTCCATCATGGTTCTTATTGTTCAGAATTGCTTTGGCTATTCTGGGTCTTTTGTTCTTCTATATTCTAGAGCCAACAAACAAATTCAGCAAAGTAGCTGGATACAAAATCAACTTACAAAAGTCAGTATCATTTTTATACACCAACCACAAATCCACTGAAAGAGAAATCCAGAAAACACTTCCATTCACAGTAGCCTCAAATAAATAAAACAAAATACTTAGGAATAAATCTAGCCAAGGATGTAGAAGGCCTCTATAATGAAACTTATAGAACACTGCAGAAACTGAAGAAGACCTTAGAAGATGAAAAGACCTCCAATATTCTTGGATAGGCAGAATAAATACTATCAAAATGGCCATCCTACCAAAAGCTATCTACAGTTTCACTGCAATCCCTATCAATATACCAATGTCATACTTCACAGAGCTAGAAAAAACAGGCCTAAATTTCAAATGGAGGGCTTTAAATCATGATGCATAACAACTTTCATTTGTTTTGGTCTGAAATCTGTCTAGAATTTTATTACAAAGACCAAAAGGAACACAGATCCCAAATTAATATCTTTTTCATAATCCAGGGCTATCGCATTGTTAGTATGCCCTATCATACAGGAATGCCCCCAGGGTCCATTGGGATTTGCTATACCTGTATTAAATGTTCCCAAATTAGCCTTCCTTTGAAATCATATCTTGTTTCATATTATCTGGTTGTCTTCCCTCTGATCTGCTATCAGTGTTTCTGCATATAGGAGTCCCTCTCCACCTATCTTCTTGCTCTTAGTAGCTGTGGACATAGAAAACAGATAACTAGGCTTATTAAAACTATGTCTAATATAAGAATACACACACTTTGAGTGAGGCTGGAGGAACTCTGCTGTGCCTAAAGCATATGAGAGAGGAAGAAAGAACCTTAAATCTGTTTTACTATCCGGAGATCACTTTGCTTACTGTCCATGGATTTGTTATATTCAAGGTGATTAAGGTAAAAAAAAAATGCAAAGTCTAGAAAGGCCAACACTAAAAGTAGAAACACTTTCACTGACCCATCACTTTATAGGTTACATAACAGTGTAAGTTTAGATGAATCTACAGAACTAGCTAGAATAGGCTATGTATAATGCTAGTAGATTGAGAGAATTCTTTAGTACTATTAATACATTTAAGCAATCGCAGGATTATGAAACCAAATTTGTCCCATGAATTCATTTGCAAAGTAACTATTAGATATCAATAAAACAATACTGTCTTGTAAGCCTCTCAGTCAATGAAAACTGATGATGTACTAAGCTGTGGAAGACCAGAAATAAACAGTATTAGAAGCATTCAGGAATCCTAATTCTCTCTCAACCTCAGCACCTGTTCTTTGAGCTCTTGTGACTGTGTTTTCCCCCATGAAGCTTAGCTTGAAACAATGCACAAAGATGGCGCGCACATACACACAAAACGCCGAAGAGCAAGTGTCTGTATAGCTTACAAATTAAAGTCACTGGCAGAAAGCGTGTGGTGTGATATGTCTCTAAGTTACTTTAAGATTGGTAGCGGTCAGGTTCTCTATTCTCTCCTACTGGGAAAGCCTGACTCTACCAACAAACTCCCTGGTCTTAATCCTGCACATATTCAACCCAAATTCCTTTCTGATACCTAAAAATGGAACAAGAAGCATACGGAGGAAAAGCAGTAACTGAAGTTAGAAACATATGTTTCTCAAAGGGATTGCCAGAAAAAAAAAATCTAAAACTGGCACTCAACTGGCAGCTGTCTAAAAAAAACCACACACACACATTTTTTTCTGTTTAGTAGATTGCAGAGTGTACTGAAAAGAGAGATATGTAGGCAGGCATCGTTATTGAAATTTGAGATTATGAAAGTCAAAGATGACAAGAGGAATGTTTTAATCTATATTTTTCTATTATACATTTATTATTCATCACAGTAACTATAGCAGTGTCTTGAACTTCATAATTTTCAATAACTGTTTCTCAAATGAATTAGTACATAAAACTATCAACCAATCTACTATAAATTACCAACTTATTTTTCCTTTTGCTTTCTTTTCTTCTCTCTCTCCCTCTCCCTCTCCCTCTCCCTCTCCTCCCTCTCCTCCCTCTCCTCCCTCTCTGTCTCTCTCTCCGTCTCTGCCTCCGCCTCTGTCTCCCTCTCCCTCTCCCTCTCCTTCTCCTCCCCCTCCCCCTCCTCCCTCCCTCTCTCTCTCCAAGGGACTGAACCCAGGGGCATTCTACTCCCAAGCTACATCCCAGCCCTTTTTATTTTTTAATTTGGAACAGGGTCTTACTACATTGCTAGGGGTCTCACTAAGTTGCCAAGGCTGGCCTTGAACCTATGATCCTCCTGTCTCAGCCTCCTAAATACTGGAATTACAAGCCTGCACCGCCACACCTGGCTTCTTCATCAATTTCTATATGACACATTCCAGCAGGAGCAAATAGCTCTCTTGCATGGATGCACACATTCCAACAGAAGGCCGTAGGAGACTCAGAGAAGTGAACTGCTTGATTGGTAGGATTTCAGGTCTTAGTTGAGGAAAGGGAATGTCTTCAGAATCCCTCAAACAGCTGCCTCTTGGTATTTTTATCCTTACTTTTTTAAGAGTTTGCTCTCACAATACAGAATCCTTTAAAGAGAAGGCTGCTCTGTGCTTGTAGGAAGAGTACCAACCATGGACAGAGAGGCTTTCCTAGAAGAACATGCGAATTTATTCCTCTGTGATTAGTGGGTAGGGTTAATTGTAACAATATATATGGAAGCCCACATATATAAACACATACAAAGGATTATTTCCTATCCTATAGGGGTACAGAGCCTGGGATTTGCTCAGAGGTGGCAGATAGATCTCACCTTGCATAATAATTTGCCTGAAACACTGTTGTTAGGAAAAGCTGAGAGAAAGGTTTGGTCTGGGCCTTGGAGTTCACAGACCAAATACCCCAGTGACGTTTTCTCATATTAAGAACACACTTGACAACATTAATCTTTAGTCAGATCTCTTATAGTCTCCCAAACCTAACAGACACAAAAGATGAGGCTATCAGTAACAAAACGGTACAGCTAAGGTAGGAAAATACCAATAAAATTCCTAGTTGTCCATGAAGCTATGCTTGTCCCTGATATTCAAACCACCACACGTGGGAACTATCCCCCCCCCCATTATAGGTGATAGGATGCTAACCTATCCTGGTTGCTCATGCTCTTTAAACTTCAAACAGGGCATTAAAAAAAAAGTAATGTTGAAGGAAATCTTGGTTCAAGAAATATATTTGAGTCCCCAAAGAAATGCCACACTTAAAACTAGTTGTTTCGATCTCTTTGAAAAAACAGAAGCACAGAACTAAAAGCAACACTTCATAAAGCTCATTTAGCACATGAAATTGTTAAGAAAACTTGTGAGCACATACGCACAAAATAAATTAATAAGATTTAGGAAATTAGTTTCAAAAAAGAATATCCATGGAATTAAACCAAAGATTCAAGTTTTGAATATATTTCAAGACTGAAAAAACCATAATGATAAGCATTATTGTTCTTCCTACATATTCAACATTTTAACAGAACAGCCAGGATCATTTCATTTGCGACTTAAAGGGGAAAATAGTTTCTATTCCTGAGAAGATTTGACCCAATGTGACAAGACCTACCATGAAAAAAAAAATCTGCAGCCACAATGTCTTCCTTCCTCCCAGAATTAAGGGGTACCAACTAGGTAGGAGCATCACCTCACCTATAGGAATCACCTTCACATTTTTAGAGGCCCACGGTTACTCCTGCAAGAGCCCAACACCCACTTAACCCACCCACAAGGACAGAATTTAAAGTTCCTTGAGGAGGAAAAAAACTAATGTACAAGTTGCTATAAACATAGTTCTTAAGTTGTTTAAACACAGTTCCATTGTTGACTTCTAAAAACTCTCCTTTCCTTTGGCTTCTATGACAACTACAGCCAGCCCTGACTTTCCTCTTAATTCTTTGATCTATTCTTCTTGGTCTTTTTTTAATAGCCTTTTGTCCAACTTCTCCATAAATGGTTCTCTCTTGGACCCTGTTTCCACTCTGAACTGCCTCCATGGGAGAGCACTCATTTGTTTTCATGGCCCAGTGTGCAATGGCTGCAAAAGCAGCGTCCTCAGGAGTGTATGCAGCCTGTTCCTTGTATGGGCTGCCCTAAGGGACCTTGGAAAAGGCCCTTTCCGTTGATGTTCAGGTCTCTAATCTCATACTATTCCCAATTTAGGCTCCAGACAGCTGCCTTGAGGAAGCACCAGGGCATAGTGGCCAGGGCTCACATTGGCCAAGTCATCACATCTGTCCGCACCAAGTTGCAAAACAAGTAGCATGTGACTGAAACCCTACAGAAGGCCAAGTTCAAGTATCTGAGCATCCAGAAGACCCATCTCTCAAAGAAGTGGGGTTTTACCAAGGTTAATGCAAATGAATTTGAACTCATGGAGGCTGAGAAGAGGCGGCCCATCCCAACTGTGGGGTCAAATACATCCCTAAGCCAGGTGTGGTGGTGCACACTTGTAATCCCAGTACTTGGGAGGCTGAGACCGGAGGATCCAGGTTCGGGGCCAGCCTCAGCTACTTAATGAGGCCTTCCGCAACTCAGTGAGACCCAGTTTCAAAATAAAGAATAAAAAAATAGGACTGGGGTGTAGCTTGGAGGTAGAATGCCCCTGGGTTCAATCCCAGTACCACAAAAAAAAAATCCCTAAATGTGGTTCCCTACAGAAGTGGTGGGCCCTGCAGTTGTGAGAGCATCTACTGTGCTGCCCCTTCCCTAATCACACCCACCAATAAATCCTACTTCCTGTCTAAAAACAATTACCATCAGGTTGATGTTCTCAGATTTCTATCCTGAGCCCAGGCAACTCCTGGTCTCCAGATTGCAGTTTCCAGTGGGTCTAAATGGACATTTGTAGAAGACCAATGCTTTAACATGGGTTCCCAATGTGGATGATAACGGCCCCTAGCAGGTGCTAAAACAAAATATTCATACATTAAAACAAAAAACGCAAATTTGTCTCTGCATCTTTCTGTTTATTTCCTTCAAGAAGGTAGATTTTCAGGCAGATGCTGAGCAATTTTTTTCCGCAAAGGGGGTGGTAGCCAAAATAAGTTTGGGAATTCATGCAAGTCAAACACCTCAACTCTATGAATCTAAAACTGAAGTCTTTAGTCTTCCACAGCCAGATCTTCCTTTTCTATTGCCTCTTAGTTAATGGCCATCTCCTTCTATCAATTACTCCAAACCAAAATCAAGAAGTATCCTCCTCCACCCCTCATCATGTCTATTTTCAGCACTTATAATGTCTCACATCTGTGGTCTCCTTTTCATTCCCACACCATGGTCTTCAGGGAACGCCTCATCCTCATGCAATCCCTCCTCATCCCTTCTATACTTTTACCAACAGCCTCTCTGAACCATTCTCTAAGTGTCCAGTTGATTCCTTATAGGAACGCTATTTATCTCCCCTTTTCAAAAAATCATTATAAACTATGTAGACAATGTAAGTTCTTAGCAAAGCTCTCAAGACCTTGACAACCCAGCCCTTCTCTCTCTTACCAGCCTAGTGTTATCCCACATCTTTCTGTACATGTTGGAGTTCACCATGGTTCTATTTTTCACGATTCTTCTCCCTGCCTTTCTGTTTGAATTTTTATTAATTTATTCTTTGTTCCTGTCATTCCCTGGGGCCAAAATGAATTTTCCTCTCCTTAACCATAATGTACTAGCCCGGGAGTGTCACCATCCCTTTCCATCTTCCTTAACTCTGCCAAACCTTTGTAAATAGCCATTCATTACGCATAGAGACAAAAATTGAAGAGGTATTTAGCAAGATAGTTTATGAAAAAGAAAATGCTGGATCTCAGCAATTAAATGTAATATACTCTTATACCCAAGATGAAAAACACTATATTGTCATTTAAAAGACATGAAGTATAAAACAAAAACACAAACTTGAGAGAAAAAGAAAAATGTATGCAGATAAGTTTTCATTAAATGTTGCATTATTTTTTTAACATGGATTGCTTAATTATTCTTAATTTTTTATGTGATTTGTCTTGACTACTTTTAAAACCCTAAGTATCTTCAATGAACAGAAGTTAAATCAATGAAGGTAAGTAGACTGAAATTAATATTATAAAGTTTTTAAAATCATCTTAAATTATTTATGTATTTATTTATGTATGTATTTACTTATTCATTTACTTATTGTGGTACTGGAGATTATATTCAGGGGCATTCTACCTCTGAGCTATACCCCTAGTCCTATTTTATTATTATTTTTATTTGGAAACAGAGTCTAAAATATGTGTCCCTAAAACACATGCAGGTGTAGGTAGGTTTGAAACCCCTAAAATGGTTCCCAGTAATCCCTGGTCCCTGGTATTTATGCCCTGTGTGGTCCCTCTCTTTAAATGGGGGCAGGAACAAGTGACTTGCTTCTAACTCTAGGCCACGACAGAAGTGCTGACTCCAGAGTTATAAAACGACTATGGCGTCCACCTTGGGTACTCTGTCTTTCTCTCTTGCCTGCTCTGAAGGTTTTGAAACCAACTGCCACATTGTAAGCTGCCCTATGGAGGTTCATTTGGCAAGGAACTAAAGGAGTCCTCCTGCCAACAGACAGTGAGGAGTTAAGGCTTTCAGTCCAACAGCCCACAGGAACTGAACTGTGCCAACAATCACATAAGTGAGATTGGGAATCACCCCCCCACACACACTTCAAGTCTTTAGATGAATTTTCAGCTGAGCCAACACCCTAACTAACCTCGTGAGTGCTATTAAGCCAAAGGAACCCAAGTCAGTTGTGCCTCAATTCATATTTCACCAAAATGGAAAGATAGTGTTTGTTGTTTTAAGCTGTTAATATTTATGATAAACCAGGTATGGTTGCACAGGCCTGTAATCCCAGTACTTGGGAGGCAGAGACAGGAGGATCTCAGGTTTGAAGACAGCCTCAGCAAGTAGTGAGACTCTTATCAATGTAGTGAGACCCTGTTTCAAAATAAAAATATAAAAAATTGGGCTGGGGATGTAGCTCAGAGCTAGAATGCCTTTGGGTTCAATCCCCAGTTACACACACACACACACACACACACACACACACACACACACACAATTATGATAGTTTGTTATGCAGCAATAGATAACTAATATACATACTGACCCAGACATCTCATCTAGTTTTGTTTTAAATTGATATTCCTATAGAAATACAATCTGCAGAAACAGAAGAGTACCAAAGGATTTTTTTTCCTGTACCCAGAAGCATTCTACCTCTGAGATACATCCCAGCCCTCTTTTATTTTTTATTTTGAAACAGGGTCTTACTAAGTTGTTGAGGCTCTTGCTAAGTTGCTGAGAGTGGCTTTGAACCTGAGATCCTTCTGTCTCAGCTTCCCAAGTCCTGGGATTACGCCCAGCTAGATATAAAATTTTAAAACACCAGAACTCATGGATGAGAGGCTAAAACTGATTAAAGAAGATTAGGGCAAAGATTTTTAAAAGTTTAAATGAGAAATTAAAACATAAAGCACTCAAGTAGAAAAAGAAAGTTGTTTGGGGAACAGAGGAAATGATTTTTTTAAAAGTTTTAAAAATATTTTCTCTAGTTCTACTTTTCCTATCACAAAGCAAATAGGAATAGGGTTAATAAATACTAGAATTTTAAGGACAGAAAAGTGTGTGGACTAAGGAAGGGAAAAATCTTCTAAAAGATAACATAAAAATCTAGATAGGTTTCAATGACTTACTTTTAGGATACTAAAAGAAATTGCGTAAGTTTCTTGACAATCACTTATAATTATTTAAAATAGGAGACCTACAATGTATAGAAAATACAAATAGCTTATGGTTATGAACTAAGACAGTCCTTGAAGTTACTAATTTGCAAGCTTCACTTCAATGATGAGGGAACGTCACCTTAAAACTAGTTAAATAAGCTGGGCGTGGTGGCGCACGCTTGTAATCCCAGTACTTGGGAGGCTGAGACGGTAGGATCGTAGGTTTGAGACCAGCCTCGGCTACTTAGTGAGGCCCTCCACAACTTAGTGAGACTCCGTTTCAAAATAAAGAATAAAAAAAATAGGGGCTAGCCGGGAGTGGTGGTGCACGCTTGTAATCCCAGTACTTGGGAGGCTGAGACCGGAGGATCCGGGTTTGCGGCCAGCCTCAGCTAATTAGTGAGGCTTCCACAATTTCGTGAGACCCGGTTTCAAAATAAAGGATAAAAAATAGGGCCGGGGGTGTAGCTCAGAGGTAGAATGCCCCTGGGTTCAATCCCCAGTACCGCAAAA
>PVJS01038383.1:0-19438 GCA_004027185.1 Glis glis
ATTTTTTTTTTTTTGTGGTACTGGGGATGGAACCCAGGGATATTCTACCTCCGAGCTCCACCCCCAGCCCTATTTTTAATTCTTTATTTTGAAACAGGGTCTAAGTTGTGAAGGGCCTCACTAAGTAGCTGAGTCTGGCCACGAACCCTCAATCCTCCTCTCTCAGCCTCCCAAGTACTGGGATTACAGGCCTGTGCCACCACGCCCGGCTGGCTTATTTTAACTTTTTATTTGGAAATCATTTCAGACTTACAGCAGAGTTGCAAAAGTTGCACAACAACAAAAAAATTCTCCCTGCATACCTCTCATCTAGATTCCCCCAATGTTAACCTTTTACTGTTTTGTTTTTTTTGGGTGGTACCGGGGATTGAACCCAGGGGCATTCTACCTCCGAGCTACACCTCCAGCCTTACTTTATTCTTTATTTTGAAACAGGGTCTCACTAAGTTGCAGGGGCCTCACTAAGTAGCTGAGGCTGTCCTTGAACCTGCGATCCTCCTGTCTCAGCCTCCCAAGCACTGAGATTCCAAGCATGCACCACCACGCCTGGCTTACCATATTTATTTTGCCATTCTTTCTGAATACATATTTTTCCCCAAAACCACTTGAGAGTAAATTGCAGCCGTGATCGCTCCTTTACCCCTAAACACCTCAGCCCGCGTTTCCTAGAAAACAGGATGTTCTTCTATGTAACCGCAGGACAATCATCAAAATCAGGAAACTGACGTTTGCACAGACTGTTATCAAATCTGCTGACCCCACTCACATGTCACCAGTGTCCCTCGCATGTCTGCTCCTCTGGGGTCTAACGTGACCACGCATTGCATTTGGTTTTTTTGCACCTTTAATCTCCTCTCCTCAGGAGCAGGCAAGCTGTGTCTTCCAGGAGCTTGATATTTTTGAAAAGTACAGGCCGGTCGGTTGGGACAGCGCGCCTCCATTTGAGTTTGTCTGATGTGTCTCCTTGTGATTAGCCTGAGGTTGCAGTCGGGGCCTGGGAAGTGACTCTGTGTCCCTGAAGCATCATATAAGGGGCAGGTGCCGGGCGGGGTGGCGCACGCCTGTAATCCCAGTCCTTGGGAGGCTGAGACAGGAGGATCGCAGGTTCAAGGACAGCCTCAGCAATGTAGTGAGGCTCTCAGCAACTTAGTGAGACCCTGTTTCCAAATAAGAAAAACTAAGCTGGGCATGGTGGCACACGCCTGTAATCCCAGTACTTGGGAGGCTGAGACAGGAGGATCATAGGTTTGAGACCAGCCTCAGAAACTTAGTGAGGCCCTCCGCAATTTAGCGAGACCCTGTTTCAATATAAGGAATAAAAAATAGGGCTGGGGGTGTAGCTCAGAAGTAGAATGCCCCTGGGATCAATCCCCAGCAACACATACACAAACAAAAGAAAGTATAAAAAATAATAAAATAAAGCCGGGTGTGGTGGCGCACGCTTGTAATCCCAGTACTTGGGAGGCTGAGACCGGAGGATCGCAGGTTCGCGGCCAGCCTCAGCTACTTAGTGAAGCCTCCTCAACTTAGCGAGACCCTGTTTCAAAATAAAGACTAAAAAATAGGGCTGGGGGTGTAGCTTGGAGGTAGAATGCCCCTGGGTTCCATCCCCAGTACCGCAAAAATAAATTAATTAATTAATAAAATAAAGCTGGGTGTGGTGGCACATGCTTGTAATCCCAGTACTTGGGAGGCTGAGACTGGAGGATCCCAGTTCGTGGCCAGCCTCAGCTACTTAGTGAGGCCCTCTGCAACTTAGTGAGACCCTTTTTCAAAATAAAAACATAAAATAGGGCCGGGGGTGTAGCTCAGAGGTAGAATGCCTCTGGGTTCAATCCCTGGGACCACAAAAAAAAAAAAAGAAAGAAAATAAAATAGGGCTGAGGGTGTGGCCCAGAGGTAAAAGGCCCCTGGGATCCAGCCCCAGTACCTCACTACCAGGTTTCACCACTCAAAAATCACTGTTTCCCTTTGTAATTAATCTTTCTTTCTTTCTGTTTTGTTGGTTTTTTTTAGGTTGTCAATTCAAGACTGCGTATGGCATGAAGGACATGGAGCGTCATTTAAAAATTCACACAGGTGAGTAACCTGTCCCTCGCCAATGCCCTAGACACCTGCTCTGTGCCAGGAGCTGGGGAGTCAGAGAAGTCTGACACACAATATGACCCAAAACCTCACAGTTGTCATGAGAATACAAATATAAATTAAATAATAGTGAAGCCAGGCGTGATGGAGTGCGCTTGTAATCCCAGTACTTGGGAGGCTGAGACAGGAGGATCACAGGTTCAAGACCAGCCTCGGCAACTTAGCGAGACCCTCAGCAACTTAGTGAGACCCTATTTCAAAATAAAAAGTAAAAAGGGCTGAGGGTGTAGCTCAGAGGTAGAATGGCCCTCGGTTCAATCCCCAGTACCAAAATAATAATAGTAATAGCAATAATAATAATAATAATAATAATTAGTAAAGAGAAAGGGAAAGAATAGTAACTTTTATGTATCTTTACACTGTATCACTAGATTCAGTGAGTGTGTATTATTTCTGTAATTTTGAAAGGGGAACTTAATAAATACATTTTTAAAAGGAGGGAAAAACATCAATGCATAGAAAAAGAAAAATAAGCCAGTCGTGGTGGTGCACGCTTGTAATCCCAGTACTTTGGGAGGCGGAGACCGGAGGATCCAGGTTCGCGGCCAACCTCAGCGCGCGCACGCGATCAATCCATCTCTCTCTATCTCTCTGTCTCTCTCTCTCTTTCTCTACCTAGTGAGGCCCTCCGCAACTTCGTGAGACCCGGTTTCAAAAATAAAGCATAAAAAAAATAGGGCCGGGGGTATAGCACAGAGGTAGAAAGCCCCTGTGTTCAATCCCTGGTACCGCAAAAAAAAAAAAAAAAAAAAAGAAAAATGAGCCAGACCCAATGGCACACACCTGTGATCCCAGCTATTTGGAGGCCGAGGCAGGAAGATTACAAGTTTGAGGCCAGCCTTGGCAAATTAACAAAACCTTGTCTCAAAATAAAAAAAAAATTTTTTTTACAAGGGGGCTAGGGATGTAGCTCAGTGATAAAGTGCCCCTGAGTTCAATCCCCAATACTGCAAAAAGAGAAAAAAGTGTATTATTTCTGATTAATTTGGGGGGGGGGTTACTGGGGATTGAACCCAGGGGCATTCTACCTTTGAGCTACACCCCCAGCCCTTTTCATTTTTATTTTGAAATAGGGTCTCACTGAGTTGGTGAGGGTCTCAGTAAGTTGCTGAGGCTGACCTAGAACCTGTAATCCTCCTGTCTCAGCCTCCCAAGTGCTGGGATTATAGGCATGGGCCACCACACCCAGCTTAATTTTCTTTTCTTTTTTTTTTTTTTTTTGCGGTACCGGGGATTGAACCCAGGGACGTACCCCCGATCCTATTTTTTTTTTTTTGTTAGCCTTTACTTTGAAACCGGGTCTTGCGAAGTTGGTCTCACTAAGTTG
The DNA here is from genome assembly GCA_004027185.1 of Glis glis. NCBI lineage: Eukaryota > Metazoa > Chordata > Mammalia > Rodentia > Gliridae > Glis > Glis glis. The sequence goes on from PVJS01038383.1 coordinate 3,473, forward strand.
CGGAGGGCCTCACTATGTAGCTGAGGCTGGCTGCAAACCCGGATCCTCCGGTCTCCGCCTCCCAAGCCCTGGGATTTGTCCCTTAATATCCACAGGGGCCGGGCGTGGTGGCGCACGACTATAATCCCAGTACTTGGGCGGCTGACACTGGAGGATCCGGGTTTGCGGCCAGCTTCAGCAACTTAGTGAGGCCCTCTGCAACTTAGTGAGACCCTGTTTCAAAATAAAGAATAAAAAATAGGGCTGGGGGTGTAGCCCAGAGGTAGAATGCCCCTGGGTTCCATCCCCAGAACCGCAAAAAACAATATCCGCACGGGATTGGTTATGGTACCACCCCCCCAAGGATACCAACAACTGAGAATACTCAAGTCCCTTATAGAAAACGGCATAGTAGTCACACAAAACCTATCCACACCCTCCCATATACTTTAAATCACTACAGCCTACTTATACTACCCAACATAATGTAAATGCTACGTAGTCGTTATACTGTATTTTATTCAAAAAAAATTTTTTTTTGTGGTACTGGGGATTGAACCCAGGGGCATTCTACCTCTGAGCTACACCCCCAGCCCTATTTTTTATTCTTTATTTTGAAACAGGGTCTCAGTAAGTTGCAGAGGGCCTCACTAAGTAGCTGACGCTGGCCGCGAACCCGGATCCTCCGGTCTCAGCCTCCCAAGTACTGGGATTCCAAGCGCGCGCCACCATGCCTGGCTTATTCGAATTTTTATTGCTGTCATTTATTGTGTATTTTTCAAATATTTTGGATCCACGGTTGGTTGAAGCCAGATGCAGAGCTCGGTAGATCTGAAAGCTCAACCGTTTAGTATTTTTGTGGCTCCCCAGATGTTTTGCATGAAGAAAGACTTGCTTTTAGGCTATTTTAGGTGAAGTCTCAGAAGCTCATATTCAAATGAAGTCGACGTGTACAAATTAGAAAAGTGTAAACGTGCCTAAGCTGGGGGCACAGTGAAATGTGACTGCGGTTTCACTAATTGCCCAACGTCTGCCATTTAGCCGTAGCCTTTGGAAGATGCCACAGACCACACTTACTTCTTTTTTTTTTATTTTTTGTGGTACTGGGGATGGAACCCAGGGGCATTCTACCTCCGAGCTATATCCCCAGCCCCATTTTTTATTCTTTACTTTGAAACAGGGTCTCACTAAGTTGCAAAGGGCCTCACTAAGTAGCTGAGGCTGGCTGCGAACCCGGATCCTCCCGTCTCAGCCTCCCTAGTACTGGGATGACAAGTGTGCGCCACCACGCCCGGCTACACACTTACACTTACTTCTCTTTCTTTCTTTCTTTCTCTTTTCTTTTCTTTTCTTTTCTTTTCTTTTCTTTTCCTTTCCTTTTCTTTTCCTTGTCTCTTTTCTTTGGCATTCTACCTTCAAACTACAACCCCAGCCCTATTTTATATTTTTATATTGAAACAATGTCTCACTAAGTTGCTGAGGGTCTCACTAAGTTGCTGGGGCTGGCCTTGAACCTACAATCCTCCTATCTCAGCCTCCCAAATTTTGGTATTGCAAGCATGCACCACCACGCCTGGCTTCTTTTCTTTTGTTTTGTTTTCTTTGACCACAATTATTTCGTGGGGTTTTATGTGTGTGTGTGTGTGTGTGTGTGTGTGTGTGTGTGTGTGTGTGTGTTACTGGGGATTGAACTCAGAGGCATTCTACCTCCAAGCTATACACCAGCCCTATTTTTTTTTATTCTTTATTTTGAAACAGGGTTTTACTAAGTTGCTGAGGGTCTTGCTAAGTTGCTGAGGCTGGCCATGAACCTGTGATCCTCCTGTCTCATCCTCCCAAGTACTGGGATTCCAAGCTTGAGCCACCATGCCTGGCTCCAATCCCTTTATTTTTTTATTTTGAAACAGGCTCTGACTAGGTTGCTGAGGGCCTCACTAAGTTCTTGAGACTGGCCTGGAACCTCTGATCCTCCTGTCTTAGTATGCCTGGCATGTGCCTGGTAATACTAAAATAATTTAATTTGATTAATTAATTAATTTTGTGTGTGTGTGTGTGTGGTACTGGGGATTGAACCCAGGGGCATTCTACCTCTGAGCTATACCCTCAGCCCTATTTTCTATTCTTTATTTTGGAACAGGGTCTCATTAGGTTGCAGAGGGCCTCCCTGAGTAGTTGAGGCTGGCCACGAACCTGCGATCCTCCAGTCTCAGCCTCCCAAGTACTGAGATTCCAAGCGTGCGGTACTACTCCCAGCCCACAATTATTTCTTATATTGCTTGGCTGTGACACTCTCACACAAGGACTATATCTGATCCTCCTCACAGCGTCTTGTCGTTTAGATTTATTCTAGTTATCCACATCTTAAGTTTCAAGTATTGGTAAGCAACAAGCGGTGAAAGTCTCCACGTGATTTTCATGGGCTAACGTTTCATCCGTCAAGCATAGCGTGTTTGTTGTTGAAAGAGCAAACAATTGTAATTATTAGTGGTGATTAAGAAAGCATTGTAAAAACCTAAAAGAGAGCTGCTGGGCGTGGTGGTGCACACCTGTAATCCCAGTACTTGAGAGGCTGAGACAGGAGGGTTGCAGGTTTGAGGCCAGCCTCAACATTTTATTTATTTATTTATTTATTTATTTATTTTTGTGGTACTGAGGATTGAACCCAGGGGCAGTCTACCTCCAAGCGAGCTACACCCCCAGCCCTATTTTATTTTTATTTTTGCAACAGGATCTCACTAGATTGATGAGAGTCTCACTACTTGCTGAAGCTGTCCTTGAATTTGCAATCCTCCTGTCTCAGCCTCCCAAGTACTAGGATTACAGGTGTGTGCCACTACACCCAGCTCCAGCCTCAACAACTTAGTGAGGCCCTCCACAGCTTAATGAGACCCTGCTTCAAAATAAAAAATAAAATAGGTCTGGGGGTGTAGCTCGGAGGTAGAATGCCCTGGGTTCAATCCCCAGTACCACCAAAAACAATAACAACAAAAGAATCATGTTGTGGATATTTAATGGTATAAAAAAGATGATCAAAACTACTTCAAGTGCAAGGAAGCGGGCAATAGGGCAGCAGTTTAGCATCTGGCTAAGGAAACAAGATAGTTCTGGGTCTAGTCCCAATTGTTAGGAGGAGTAAATAAAAATTCAGATGCACAATGCTATTCAAAGGGCAAGTGTTTAAATTAACATTACCCAAGAGAGGTTTTTATTTTATTCCAAAAAAAGTACACATACATATGTACCCAAAAAGGGGGGAGGGGAATACACATCAAAAGTTAGCAGTGGTTCATAGGTTGACATATGTGTCAGTGAGGTACAGATTAAGCTGCTATAACAACAACAAAAAAAAGAAACCAGCTCTAACAGGACAGGGGTTCATGTGTCTCAACACAGCTGTCTAGAGGTGCTCAGGGAGCCTAGGGCGGGCAGGCCACACTGTTCCAGGAGATGGTGCAGGAACTTAAATTAAGTCCTTGTGTCATCATGCAGGCATGCTGGCCCACACCCGCCTGTACCTGCCCACCCTGCTGACGTGTCCCCATGTCTTGGTTACATCTGGCAAGCAGAGGGCAAGGAGAAGACATAAATGGCAAGCATTTCCTTTTAGGAAAAGGACACACTTTACTTTCTCTGCTGTTGCCTTGAAAAAAATATTCATCACAGAGCCAACCTAGCTGCAAGAGAGGTGGGGACAGGAAGTCTCTCGCTGTTCAGCCACAAATCCTGCTAACACTTCGGGGCTTTAAAACTTAGGGTGTGTCTCTGTCGTGGAAAGGAACAAGAGAATGAACACGAGGGACAACTAACTGTTTCTTCTTTTACACAGACACACGTTACATTTTTGTTTTAGTGGCCTTCTGTTTTTAATTAATAAGGAATTCATATTCATGGTGGAAAGAAGTTAGAAAATTCCAGTTAGCAAAATAAAAGAACCCTCCCCCACACACACAATGTTAGCCCTTTGCCACAAATCCCTCCAACTTTTTAGGGTTTTCTAAATATCCTTTGGAGATTGCATATGACTTTTTGCTAAGGTGGCAGAAAATAAGCCATTTCCGTTTTTTCTTTTTCCTGGTACTGGGGATTGAACATGGAGCGGTTTAAAACAGGTTCTTGCTAAATTGCTGAGGCTAAGGTTGGTCTCGAACCTGCAATCCTCCTGTCTCAGCCTCCAAAGGACTAGGATCACAGGTATGTGCCACCACACCTGGCTCATTTCAATTTTATTTATTTATTTATTTTATTTTATTTTTTAGTGTTTGTGGGGGGAGTACTGGGGATGGAACCCAGGGGCATTCTACCTCCGAGCTACACCCCCAGCCTTATTTTATTCTTTTATTTTGAAACAGGGTCTCACTAAGTAGCTGAGGCTGGCCCCGAACTTGCGATCCTCCTGTCTCAGCCTCCCAACTCCTGGGATGACAAGCGTGCACCACCACACCCACCTTCATTTTCATTTTAATCGTTTCCTCCTGCCGTGTGTGTGCACAGGAGACAAGCCCCACAAGTGTGAAGTCTGTGGCAAGTGCTTCAGCCGGAAGGATAAGCTAAAGACCCACATGCGGTGCCACACGGGCGTGAAACCCTACAAGTGTAAAACGTGCGACTACGCCGCCGCTGACAGCAGCAGCCTCAACAAGCACCTGCGCATCCACTCGGACGAGCGACCCTTCAAATGCCAGATCTGCCCCTACGCCAGCCGCAACTCCAGCCAGCTCACCGTGCACCTGCGCTCGCACACCGGTGAGTCCGCGCCGCCCTCTGCGCCTGGCCTCCTCCTGTGGGGCGAGCCCGAGCACCGATGAGCCTGTGGGCACCGTGTAAGGCAAGGGGAGGGGGGGTTTTGCAGCTCGGCTTTGCATATGCCCAGAAGAGCCTTTCACAGTAAAAGTGGGGGAATCATCAAGTTCATATATATTTTTATATAACCATAGAACCAGAACTTATTCACTAATAAAGTATGTAACTGAAGAGGTGCACGAAATGAAATAGGCAGAAACAGTGCATCCTCAATAAACTTCTGCATTATGGTTAGGCATAGAAGTCAATAATTTTTAAAGTATACCCTGAAGTCGGGCATGGTGGCGCACGCTTGTCATCCCAGTACTTGGGAGGCTGAGACCAGAGGATCCAGGTTTGCGGCCAGCCTCAGCGACTTAGTGAGGCCCTCCACAACTAGGAGGTAGAATGCCCCTGGGTTCAATCCCCAGTACTGCAAAAAAAAAAAAGTAAATACATAAAATAAAAGTGTACCCTCGTTGATCAAAAAGCACACAGCAAGGGCTGGGTATGTAGCTCAGTGGTGGCAGAGCACTTGCACCCCCATCATGGCAAAAACAACACACATCCAAACACACAGAGCACAGTCAACAGGATAGGCAACTTGACAAATTAGGTATGGTTTTTGTTTGGCACGTGTATCAGCTAGCTGTTGACACAGTAATGCTGCGTAACAACCACTACCTGATCTCAGTAGCTTATCACAATAAATGTTCATTGCTCACATACTGCAGGCCAGCAGACAGGTGCTGCTGATGTTGGCTCAGCTTAATCACATGTGTGGGGAAGGCTGGGTGTCCACAGACCTGATGGCTGTGGGCTAGCTGGCTATCCACTGGCCTTGGCTGGGGTGATCTGGCTCTGCTCTGTGCATCTCTGATCCTCCTCCTGGGACCATGGACTGACCCAAGCTTGTCCTCAGGACAATGGCAGAGGGACAAGCAAGCAAGCCCTACAGAGGGTCCCTTTCAAGCCTGTGATTGTGCTAGACATCACATTGTCTAGAGCATGCCATATGGCTGGGCCTGGTGTCAGGGATGGGACTGAGCTCAAACAGAGTGAGGGGCCACTACAGGGTTACAGGGCAAAGGTCAGGGAGGTGAGAAGGGCGAAGAATCGGAAGGATTTGTATATACAATCACGGTACCTCTTTATCCCCACCGTCGTTCCCGTCTTTCTGCCAGATAAAGTGCATTCACAACCTCCCAAGACCCCCGCCCGCCATGCTCTTCCAGTCCAGTATCAGGCTTAAAGACTGGGATCAAGCTGGATGTGGGGGCGCACGCCTGTGATCCCAGTACTTGGGAGGATGAGACAGGAGGATCGCAGGTTCAAGGATAGCCTCAGCAACTTAGTGAGACCCTCTGCAACTTAGTGAGACCCTGTTTCAAAATAAAAAATAAAATAGTGTTGGGAGTGTAGCTCAGAGGTAGAATGCTTCTAGGTTTGATCCCCAGTATCACACATTCACACAGGCTGGGATCATGTGATCTCTATCAGGTCAGACTATGACTCTGCTTCATCTAGAAACAATTGAAGTAAAAAGAGGAAACCAGGCATGGTGGCACACGCTTGTAATCCCAGTACTTGGGAGGCTGAGACCAGAGGATCTAGGTTCGCGGCCAGCCTCAGCTACTTAGTGAGGCCCTCTGCAACTTAGTGAGACCCTGTTTTAAAACAAAGAATAAAAAATAGGGCTGGGGGTGTAGCTCAGAGGTAGAATGTCCCTGGGTTCAATCCCCAGTACCGCAATAAAATAAAAAAAGAGGAAACCAGGTGTGGTGGTGCTCGCCTGTAATCCCAGTACTTGGGAGGCTGAGACAGGAGGATTGCAGGTTCAAGGACAGCCTCAGCAAGTAGTGAGACTCTCATTAACCTAGTGAGATCCTGTTTCAAAATAAGAAATAAAATCAGCCTGGGGGTGTACCTCAAAGGTAGAATGCCTCTGGGTTCAATCTCCAGTACCACAATAATTAATTAACTAATTCATTAATTTAATAGGGCCATGGGTGTAGTTCAGAGTTTATAGAATTGAATTTGGATAGAATTCTTGGATTGAATTCTCAGCAGCACAAAAAAGAAAAAGAAAAAAAAAGATGCAAATTCTGGTCCTACACGCCCAACATACAGTGATAAAGTCGAGCCAAGATCATTTCAGTCATCCTGCTGTTTGAGGGGAAGGATGGGGGGCCCTGGCAGTCACTGGCCCAGAGCGTTTCTGAAATCCCTCTGGGCAAGTGCCCCCCTTCAGGGGACAGAGGAAGCTTCTAGATTAAATCTATTTTTTTTTCTGGTAGTATGGGGGATTGAGCCCAGGGGCATTCTACCTCTGAGCTACATCCCCCAGCCCTGTTTTATTTTTATTTAAAAACAGGGTCTTGCTAAATTACAGCATGCTGGCCTTGAACCTGTGATCCTCCTGTCTCACCCTCCCAAGTACTGGGATTATAGGCAAGCGCCCACACCTGGCTTCCCTAATTGTTGAGTCCACCACTTGGAATATCCTTTCCAGCACCTTCCTTAGACACTTATGAAGACGATTGGAAAGTGTGCTTTGGGGGAACGTTCTCAACCCGCTGCCTGAAAGCCGGGGGTCTTTTACATTTTCTGTGAGTCTAGGCTGGTGACAATGTTGTTAGTGGAGCCGTCTTAAAAACTATGTGTGTTTGTTGTGTATGTGTGTGCCCAGAGCCACACAATTCTTCGGGAACCTTGCCCGTGTCTAACTTGGCTGTAGGTATTTCTTCCTGTAACCTTCTCACTACTTGCTGAGGCCGTCCTCGAACCTGCGATCCTCCTGTCTCAGCCTCCCAAGTACTGGGACGAGAAGCCTGTGCCACCACGCCCCGCTAGTAGCATCTTTAAAGTGGCCAAGCAAAGGTGTGTTTTCTAAAAACGCAGGTGTGCCATGAGTGGCTAGTCTGTCTCCAGGGAGTATTCGTTTTCTAAGTCTGTGGCTCTTGTGAAATTTTAAATTAATAGGATTCTTTGTGTGTGTGTGTGTGTGTGTGTGTGTGTGTGTGTGTGGCACTGGGGATTGAACCCAGGGGCCTTCCACCTCCGAGCTACACCCCCAGCCCTATTTTATTTTTATTTTGAAACAGGGTCTCACTAGGTTGCTGAGAGTCTCACTACTTGCTGAGTCTGTCCTCGAACCTGCAATCTTCTTGTCTCAGCCTCCCAAGTACTGGGATTACAGGCGTGTGCCACCACGCCCGGCTTAAATTAATAGGATTCTGTTTTTACCTTTTGGTCGATTCGATGTACTGTATCATCAGTCATTTCAGTAGCAACCTAAACTCGAAAAGATGTGTCAGTTTAAACATATCAGTCTTTTATTCATTCAGTTACATTCCTTAAGCCCCACAATGTCCAAAACTGGTCAGTAGATAGGAACAAGCATAGTCATTAGCCTTCAAAGAGCTTACAGATCAGTGGGACTCTCTGACCAGCACACTTCATTTAAGAAATAAATTATCGGGTACGGTGGCACAAGCCTCTAATCCCAGTATTTAGGGAGTTAAGACAGGAGGATCACGGGTTCGAGGCCAGCCTTAGCAACTTAGTGAGACCCTCAGCAACTTAGCAAGACCCTGTTTCAAAACAAAAAAATAAAAGGAGTGGGAGTGTAGCTCAGAGGTAGAATGCCTCTGGGTTCAATCCCCACTACCAAAAAAAAAAAGTAAAGGTAATCATAGATGTTTTCATAACAATTGTTGCAGCTAGATTAAAATATCTTTTACACGCCGGGCGTGGTGGCACATGCTTGTAATCCCAGTACTTTGGGAGGCGGAGACTGGAGGATCTGGGTTCGCTGCCAGCCTCAGCTCTCTCTCTCTCTCTCTCTCTCTCTCCCTGTCTCTCTCTCTCTCTCTCTCTCTCTCTCTCTCTCTCTCTCTTTCTCTACCTAGTGAGGCCCTCCACAACTTCGTGAGACCCGGTTTCAAAATAAAGTATAAAAAAATAGGGCCGGGGGTGTGGCGCGGAGATAGAACGCCCCTGGGTTCAATCCCCGGTACCGCAAAAAAAAAAAAAAAAAATCTTTTACATTCTTCTCTATTTAGAAATTACTGTAGTTATAAGACCTGCCACTAGATGTTGTTATTGAATACATTGATAAAGCACACATATTGTCATATTATAAATTTTTTTCTTTTAATACATGTGTATGTCTGTGTGTGTATGGTACTGGGGATTGAACCCAGGGACATTCTACCTCCGAGCTACACCCCTAGTCCTATTTTTTATTCTTTATTTTGAAATAGGGTGTCACTAAGTTGCGGAGAGCCTCATTAAGTAGCTGAGGCTGGCCGCGAACCCGGATCCTCCGGTCTCAGCCTCCCAAGTACTGGGATTATAAGTAAGTTGCTGAGGCTGGCCTTGAACCTGCAATCCTCCTGTCTCAGCCTCCCAGGTACTGGGATTATAGGCATGCACCACCAAGCTGGCTTCTTTTAATACTTTTAATAACTATTTCAATATAATTCTTTTCTTTCACATTCCTCTTATTTTCTTATAGTTATTTTGTGCATTTAAAACATTATTCTTGAGCCGGGCATGGTGATGCATGCTTTGTAATCACAGTACTCGGGAAGCTGAGACCGGAGGATCACAGGTTCGCGGCCAGCCTCAGCTACTTAGTGAGGCCCTCTGCAACTTAGTGAGACCCTGTTTCAAAATAAAGAATAAAAAATAGGGCTGGGAGTGTAGCTCGGAGATAGAATGCCCCTGGGTTTAATCCCCAGTGCCTCACACACACACAAAAAAAACACACATTATTCTTCGGAGGGCTCTGTAGGCGTCACTAAACTGCCAAAAGATGGTGAAGGCATTTAAAAAAAAGGTTAAGAACAACATTCTATGGCAGAAAAAGCAAACATTTTCAGGAAAAGGCCAGATAGTAAATACCTTGGGCTTCAAGGGCCAAAGAGCCTCTGTCACAATTGTGCACCTCTGCTGTTATACTGTGAAAGTAACCGCGTGTAAACAAATGGGTGTGGTTTTGTTCCAATAAAACTTTATTTAAAAAAACAGGCTGTGGGCAGGATTTGGCCCAGACGCTATAGCTTACCATTCCTTTTTTTATTTTTTATTTTTTTAATTATTTATTTATTTATTTATTTATTTTTGGTACTGGGGATTGAACCCAGGGTTATTCTACCTCTGAGCTATATCCCCAGCCCTATTTTATTTTTCATTTTGAAGCAGGATCTCACTAAGTTGCTGAGGGTCTCTCCAAGTTGCTGAGGCTGGCCTCGAACCTACAATCCTCCTGTCTCAGCCTCCCAAGTGCTGGGATTCCAGGTGTGCGCTACCACACCTGACTTTACCATTCCTTGTTCTGGCGTTCAGTATGCATGATGATAGTGGTATTTGGCCATACACCGTATTGTTTAGGGTTAAGCTTCTCGGTTTTCTAGAAGCTTATTATATCGCTCCCTGCCACCTCTGATTTTGAATGTATTAAGCAGGAACACAGCCCCGGGCTTCTGTGTGTGTGGCCTGAGAACATGTTTAACGTACAGCTGGTTACCTGGCTCTGGAATCAGACTGGGTTGGAATCCAAGGGCCGCCACGTCCTGCCGGGTGACCGTGAACAAGCTGTGTAGTCTCTGGGCTTCAGCCTCTTCATCTGTACAACAGTGTTAGGACTAATGTTAATAACCGCTCCCACCTCGTGGGGAAGTTGCCAGCACCAATCGAGACCATTCTGTGGAGTACTCAGCCTAGCACCTGCCAGCCCGGAAGCAGTCGGAGACTCTTAGCTTCTGTCTTGCTTAATAAACAGTATCGAAACCAAAGGGCGGACAATTTGCTGGAGTTATCAGTGCCTTAGCTAATTTGGACTTGGCATGCTCTGAGTAAATAAATTTGGAAGATCCTGTCCATTCAGATGTTTGCAGATTTCAATTTCCCTGCTCATCTTTCAGCAAATATGAATTTTTAAAAAAAATCAAACAGCTGGATTTTGTAACCTCACAAGTAAAGGACACAGCTGGCCATGTGGGATAAATCAAATTTGCGCAATAATACACGTCTCTGTTAATAAAAAAAAATCTGCGTGAAATATAAGCTGGCGTTTCGATCTCTGTAAAAAAAAAAAGAATACTTGGATGAACACAGCCCGGCGCTGACCCATTTCGGAAAAGTGTTGTTGAAATCTGTTACGACACGTAACTCGATCAAAATCAACGGATTGTGCAAAAGTGTGCAACTGTTTAACTAGCAAAGCGGGTGCTTTAACTGTATGAACGATAGCTTGATTTTTTTTAAGGCTGTAACCAGTATTTTGCAAAGCTTTCTGGGGCGGGAGGGGGGGGGACAAATTAAGTAGCTGTCCTTCATCTCCCATTTTTGTTCCTGGGCATCAGAAGGGCGGTGGTCTGCCAGAGCGCGTGGTGGTCCAGGTGTAGGTTTGGGGAAAGAAGAGAAATCCTTCCCACGGCCCCCCTCCCAGGGAGCCACCATTAGAAGGTCTCGTCCGGCCTGTGTAGGCGATGTTCTGGTGTGTGTGCCGCGGGGGGATCCGCTGGGGGTGTTGCCTGCCTGTTCTTATGGAAACTCACCTTGTGTTGACAGGGGACGCCCCCTTCCAGTGCTGGCTCTGTAGCGCCAAGTTCAAAATCAGCTCGGACTTGAAAAGGCACATGCGCGTGCACTCAGGGGAGAAGCCTTTCAAGTGTGAGTTCTGCAATGTCCGCTGCACCATGAAGGGGAACCTCAAGTCGCACATCCGCATCAAGCACAGCGGGGACAACTTCAAGTGTCCGCACTGCGACTTCCTGGGGGACAGCAAGGCCACCCTGCGGAAGCACAGCCGCGTGCACCAGGCCGAGCACCCGGAGAAGTGCTCCGAGTGCAGCTACTCGTGCGCCAGCAAGGCCGCGCTGCGCGTCCACGAGCGCATCCATTGCACCGAGCGCCCCTTCAAGTGCAGCTTCTGCAGCTTCGACACCAAGCAGCCCAGCAACCTCAGCAAGCACTTGAAGAAGTTCCACGCCGACCAGGTCAAGAGCGAGGCCCTGGAGAAGAAGGACGGCAGCGCGGGCCGGCACAGCAGCCGACAGGTGGCCAGGCTGGACGCCAAGAAAACCTTCCACTGCGACACCTGCGACGCCTCGTTCATGCGCGAGGACTCGCTCCGCAGCCACAAGCGGCAGCACAGTGAGTACCACGAGAGCAAGAGCTCCGACGTGACCGTGCTCCAGTTCCAGATCGACCCCAGCAAGCAGCCCGCCGCGCCCCTGGCCGTCGGGCACCTGCAGGTGCCGCTGCAGCCCGGCCAGGTGCCCCAGTTCAGCGAGGGCAGAGTCAAAATCATCGTGGGCCACCAGGTCCCGCAGACCAGCGCCATCGTGCAGGCCGCCGCCGCTGCCGTCAACATCGTGCCGCCCGCCCTGGTGGCCCAGAGCCCCGACGACCTCCCCGGGAACGGCCGGCTGCAGATCCTGCGCCAGGTCAGTCTGATCGCCCCTCCTCAGGCCTCGGGGTGTCCCAGTGAAGCGGGCGCCCTGAGCCAGCCCACCGTCCTGCTGACCACGCACGACCAGGCCGACGGGGCCGCCCTGCACCCCGCGCTCATGCCCACGGCCGCCGGCGCGCCCCAGGAAGGCGCGGGCAGCCAGACCTTCATCGCCAGCTCGGGCATCACCTGCACCGACTTGGAAGGCCTCAACGCGCTGATCCAGGAGGGGACCGCAGAGGTGACAGTGGTGAGCGACGGAGGCCAGGGCATCGCGGTGGCCACCACGGCGCCGCCTATATTCTCCTCCTCCTCCTCCTCCTCGCAGCAAGACCTGCCCAAGCAGACATTCTCCATCATCCAAGGGACCACGCACCCGGCGCTGCTCTGCCCGGCCGATTCCATCCCGGATTAGGACTTAACAGACCAGGCAGGGAGGGGTGGCCAAAAAAAAAAAAAGAAGCCGAGTAGCATTCTGTTAAGAGGTTTGCTCTTCATGCCTCTAAGGATGGGGGTAACCACCCCCCACCCCACCCCACCCCAACCTCCCGGAATAAACTGTATTTTCTACTGCCGACTGTCATTTTCTAACACTGTAACAACTTTTTGAGAGACCGCCTGTTCTAACTGTTGTCGAATCTTCAATGCTACCAAGATGAGCCCCCTGGGAAGTTGGAATTCAATGCATTAGGTAGCGAATTCATTTTGTTTTGTTTCCAACCTGATTTTCCAACTCTAATAAAGGTTCTTTTCCATCTCCTTCAATTTGTGTAGTAGATGGTACCTCGTAGCCTCTCGTAAGCCCCATTCTGAAATACCCCACTGGAATCTGGGGTATTCGTGTGTTAGCACATAGATACACATCTACTGGCATGAAGGACCATTTTCTACATAATTTATGTGGATACTTGAAAAAATGTTTAGCGTTAATGAGCAAAGAAGGGATGGTTCCCTAATAAATGGATACCTGGTTAAAATGTAGTGAATGTTAATGGTTCTTGAGAGTCGAGATATGGTTTGGGGATGAAGGGGTGAGAATCATTATATAATTAAAGACAACTGGAAATAGAGGGCTTGAGTCCTCATAAATACTACACAAACTGAGTGTAGTGGTGTATACCTGTAATCCCAGTACTTGGGAGGCTGAGACAGGAGGATCACAGGTTCGAGGCCAGCCTCAACAATTTAGCAAGATGCCTTAGCAACTTAGCGAAACCCTGTTTCAAAATAAAAAATAAAATAGGACTGGGGGTGTAGCTCGGAGGTAGTATGCCTCTGGGTTCAACCTCCAGTACAAAAAAGAAATTATACAAACATCCTACCTCCTTCACAGTATACCTTCTTCACTGTTACATCAAATATATGCAGTACCTACATGATGCATCCAACTACTTTTATTTGAAACTTCAGACTGAAAATCTTGGCATTTCTCTTTAAGTGTAAATACGACGCAAATCCCCATTAAGATTTAGCAGGATTTTCTAGGATACAATTTATTAGATGTTAATATCTGCTCAGATCCAGGCTCCAGCTGAATGGTTTGAAAAAGCACCCAGGTTTTTCAAAAGCTTACGTTATTGTTGCGCAGAGAGAGATTCAAATTGTGTTGAAGTTGTGTTCTGTTTTGATTGAGATGCTGTTTGATCAGTAGGTGGCGCCAGAGAGCAAGCCAGAACGGCCCATATTTATAATATCTAAAAAAATTCTCCAGGGTTGTAATATCTCTGATTTCCAGCGTCAGCAAAAAATGAAGAGGGATGGTCACTCTTCTGGAAGGAGCACTTTTAGAGTATTATGAACATACTTAGATAAAATTTCTTGACAGAGTTGTCACTTTTATTCTTCCATAACTTGATTTAATCAAAATTGACTTACACGGGCTAAGGATGTAGCTCGATAGCAAAGGGCTTACCTACCATGCAGGAGGCCGTGGGTCTGATCCCCAATACTAGAAGAAAGAAACGGTCATGTAGAACATCTCGCTTTTATATGAAGATATGATTTCTGGTTTGGGTAAGAATCAAGTAGGGAAAAACAAAATTACAGTAATGTTAGAAACCTTGTAGATTTGACTTAGAAATACAAAGTCAAGCCAGGTGTGATGGCGCACACCTATAATTTCAGTACTTGGGAGGCTGAGACAGGAGGATCTCGGGTTCAAGGAAAGCCCCAGCAACCCAGTGAGACTCTCAGCAACCTAGGGAGACCCTGTTTCAAAACAAAAAATAAGCCCGGTGTGGTGGCACACGCTTGTAGTCCCAGTACCTGGGAGGCTGAGACAGGAGGATCGCAGGTTCGAAGCTAGCCTCAGCAACTTAGTGAGGCTCTCAGCAACTTAGTGAGACCCTGTTTCCAAATAAGAAATAAAATGGGTCTGGGGGTATAGCCTGGAGGGAGAAGGTTCCTGGGTTTTATCCCCAGTACCACAAAAATAATTAATTAATTAATTAATTAACTTAAAAAAGGGTAGGGGGTGTAGCTCAGAGGTAGGACACTCCTGTGTTCAATCCCCAATAGCACACACACAAAAAAAAAATAGAAAAGGGTTTTCCTATTTCTATAGTAATTGTATCATGCTGTGTACGTTTCTCTGCAGCTTACCTTTATTATTACTTTTTTTTCTTTTTGTGATACTGGGGATTGAATCCAGGGGCATTCTGCCTCTGAGCTACACCCCCACCCCCAGCCTTGTGTGTGTGTGTGTGTGTGTGTGTGTGTGTGTGTGTGTGTATGTGTTACTAGAATTGAACCCAGATGCATTCTACCTCCAAGCTGCACCCCCAGACTGCTTTTATTTCTTATTTGGAAACAGGGTCTCACTAGGTTGCTGAGAGCCTCACTAAATTTCTGAGGCTGTTCTCCAACCTGCAATCCTCCTGTCTCAGCCTCCCAAGTACTGGGATTACAAGTGTGCACTACCACACCCAGCTTATGGCTCTTGTATTTTCTAAGAAATTCCCCCGTCCCCATCCCCTGAGATCAAACATTTCTTTAATATTTTTATTGCTTGCTTTAGTTAGCGCTGTGCTACAGTCAGAATTCATGTTTTGATACGTTTGACGTATGGGTTTGGCTGCCCACTAAGCTACCACCATTTGCTAAATAAATTATAATTTTCCAGCCAGGCATGGTGGTGCACGCCTGTGATCCCAGTACTTGGGAGTCTGAGGTAGGAGGATCACAGGTTTGAGGCCAGCCTCAACAACTTAGCAAGACGCTGTTCCAAAATAAAAAATAAAAAGGGATGGGGGTATAACTCAGAGGTAGAATATCCCTGGGTTCAATCCCCAGTGCCACAAAAAAATATATATATATATATACATATAAACATATATATAAACATATGTATATGTTATTTTTATGTATATATACATAAAAATATATAATAAATAATAAAAATATAAAATAATATATATATATATGTAATTTTCCTTAGAACAAAAATCCTAATTTCACCTTTGGTGTAGATGAAGTTCCCAAGTGTACATGAATCTCTCTTTTGTCCCACTGATCTATGTATCTTCTCTGGTTTGCCAAAATCCGATGTTTGATTAAATTAGTGTTAAGGTTAAGATCGGCCTTAATCTTTCAGACTTACAAAGTCTCCCTCTTTCTATTCTTTCCTAGATATCCATTCTTCCAAATTAAGTCATTTTATCCAATACCCCCCACCACTACCCCCTCCTGGTCTTTGCACAAGCCATCACCTCTGTCCAAAGCCCTTTGCTTCTCCTCCTCCTCCTCCT
>PVJS01038384.1:0-19438 GCA_004027185.1 Glis glis
TCCTCCTGTCTCAGCCTCCCAAGTACTGGGATTACAAGTGTGTGCCACCATGCGCAGCTGTGAGTATGTTTTAACATTTGAAATTTTTTTTTTTGTGGTACTGGGGATTGAACCCACAGCATTCTACCTCTGAGCTATACCCCCAGCCCTATTTTTTATTCTTTATTTTGAAACAGGGTCTCACTAAGTTACAGAGAGCCTCACTAAGTAGCTGAGGCTGGCCGCGAATTTGTGATCCTCCTGTCTCAGCCTCCCAAGTACTGGGATTAAAAGCGTGTGCCACTATGCCCGGCTTGAAATTTTTAATTCACCTACAATTTATTTTTGTATTTGTATGGGAGTAGGGATCTATTTTTTTCCATATTGGTAACCACCTGTCCCACCATTAATAAAGTGGTACAGCCTTTCACCATGATACATGGTGCCATCCTTTTATATTTTAACTTGACTTTCACACTCAGGTCTGTCTTGGAACTCACTTGTGTTCTGTTGATCTTATTTGTCTCTGTGTAGGAATGTCAATCCTTAGTGACTGGTAGAATAGGCATTCTTCCCGTGTTCTTTTTTTTCTCCCCAGAACTTTCCTGGGTATTTTTGACATTCATTTTTCTAAAATGGACTTTGGAATCACTTCATCTTGTTAAAAAAAATCCTGTTGGGATTTTGATCACAGTCACATCAGTATTATAGGTTGACCTGTGATCCACATCATTGCATAAGTCCCACGAGGGCAAGGACTTGTGTCTGCTTCGTTCATTCCTGCGTCTTTACCATTTAACAGCGCCTGGAAAATAGTAGGTGCTTCATAAATGTTTTTTGAATGGCCATGCAACCTGGCATCTCTATTTATTCAGGTCTCTTTTATATTAATCAAGAATATTTTTCAGTTTTCTATAAGGGAACTTATATTTTGTTAGATATTTTAGGTACCCTATAATTTTTTTTTTGTGGTACTGGGGATTGAAACCAGGGGCATTCTACCTCCGAGCTACACCCCCAGCCCTATTTTTTATTCTTTATTTTGAAACAGAGTCTCACTAAGTTGTGGAGGCCTCACTAAGTAGCTGAGGCTGGCCTTGAACCTGCGATCCTCTGGTCTCAGACTCCCAAGTACTGGGATTACAAGTGTGTGCCACCAGGCCCGGCCTTAGCCTGCTTCTCATGACCCATGACTTTAAACATTCTGTCACCAACAATTCCTTCAACTGATATTTATCGTCTTGTCTTGCCTCCTTAATTATCTTCCAGAACACCAACCAGTTAATCCATTGATGTTTCTCTCTGTTTCCATACACAGACTGCTAGAAACGCCATAGCACCATGGGGTTTGGGACTATATTGGTCTGTTTTGCATCACTATAATGAAATACCTGAGAAAAGCTAACTTTATAAAGAAGAGAGGTTTATTTAGCTCACAGTTTTGGAGGCTGAAAATGCAAAAAGGATTGCATAGGCTCTGGTTAGTGGCCTGTGGCAAATGGATGATGAGTGAGTACATGTGGGAGAAAGAAACAAGAAGCCAGAGAGACTGGATTCCCATCGTCCCTTTTGAGGGCGTGCCCTATTGACCTAAGCACCTCTCATAGGCTCCACCTTTAAAGGTCCCACACTGCCCAATACCACTCTGAGCACCAAACCTTCAAAACATGAACCTTTGGGAGAGGGGAACCATATCTGAACCATAGCAGGGACCCAACTTCTTTTGGCTTATCTTCTCCCACTTTAAAACAGGACACTCCACAAAACTGTCCCTCTAATTTGTGTCCTCCTGTAGTCATCACGTCCTTCAATTGGAGCTTTAGAAACTTTTCTCAACGGATGAAGGAAACCATTCAAATAATGCTATGTCTGTATATGAAGATATCACTAGTATGTGTGTGGGGGGGTACCCAGGTGGGATCTGAAGGGAAACACACCAAGCGTTGTGTGCATATGTGTTTGTATCACTTTGAACCTCACTGTGATGTATAATTACAAGGCACCAATAAAAGTATTAAAACAACAACAACAAATGGAGAAAACCAGAAAGGTGTGTGAATTTCCAAATGGGGAATAGAATTTTAGTAAAAATAGGATCTATTCAGTATGTTGTAACAGCTAGAATAATTTTCTTTTTTTTTTCTTTTTTTGAAAGAATCACTGTTATAATAACTTTAATTTATCTTGCATTTTACAGAAGTCTATGAACGATTTTAAAAAAGCACCTCCTCACCCCTCGTTTCTCTGACAGTCGTTAAAGTAGGCAATGAGTACATGTCAACAGCTGGAGCATCGGCATCTTGCAAGGATTCAGATCACCAACCACTCACCAAAGACCTTGGCAGCTTTTCTATCTTGTTTTTAATACAAGATAGTGGTATATCCACTGATGGTAAACCTGTCCAGCCAAATCTCCACCACACACTTTGCAAAATCAGTGGTGATTAGCAAATTAGTTAGCTTTGGCACGGAGCTGTGCTCGCTTGCCGGTGACAGCCTGGAAGCAGGTTTTGATATTGGCAACAGAGCATTGAGAATGACAAGTTTCACACTGTAAGAAATAGAGTTGGGTATCCTTCTGCAGGATTGTGTCTGGTGATTGACATGTGTGACAAGTGACATATTCTTTGATATATCTTCTCAAGACATTTTCTATCTGTTTCTGTTGGAATCTTCCTTTGATTACAAGTTGGTTATTACCATCTATAGAACCACTTGTACCCAATTCTGCCAATAAAAATGCAAGGAGATGTTTGGGCTGACGATGTAATAGTTTACAGATATCTATAAAGAATAATTTTCAACATTCTATTTAACTTAAATATCTATTTTTGAGTGTCCAGTAAGGAAAAGGGTATAAACACTGATAAGCAAATAAAATTTGCTTTGTACAAACCAAAGACCCAAAGTTTATCACCCAATTCCATACTGCTGGAGATGAAAGAAGGGAATCACTATGTTTTTCTTTTTTAAAAATGAAAAGAAGTGCCGGGTGTGGTGGCACACACTTGTTATCCCAGTACTTGGGAGGCTGAGACAGAAGGATCGCAGGTTCGCAGCCAGTCTCAGCTACTTAGGCCCTCCACAACTTAGTGAGACCCTGTTTCAAAATAAAGAATAAAAAATAGGGCTGGGGGTGTAGCACGGAGGTAGAATGCCCCTGGGTTCAATCCCCGGTACCGCAAAAGAAAAAAGAAAAGAAGCCAGAACCAGTTAGTGGTTTAAAAACTTTTTGAAAAAGACTTCTCTAATTTATTGTAAATGATGACTTTGACTGAAATCAGTTATACTTTTCACTTTAACAGAAGATAATTTACAATATTACACAACGAAAATAAATTGCTGCACACTAAAAACAAAAAACCCTTTTTTCATAGTCTCTACTATGTCTGCCTTAAGGATTCAACTGAAGTCTGATTTGTTTTATCAATCCATTAAAACTGCCCAGGTTGTTGGTGAGCTCTCTCTCTCTCTCTTTTTTGGTACTGGAGATTGAACCCAGGGGCATTCTACATCTGAGCTACACCCCCCAGCCCTATTTTATTTTTTTATTTGGAAACTAGATTGCTGAGAGCCTCACTAAACTGCTGAGGCTGGCTTTGAGCCTGCAATCCTCCTGTCTCAGCCTCCCAAGTACTGAGATTACAGATGCAGCTCTGTCGGTGAGTTCTTACTGCCATGGTTCCTGAATACATTTATTTAGCTTCGATGTTACTTGACATTTGAGTATTTGAACATTTGGGTTTGTTTTCCGTTGGAACTGTACCTCCCTTGCTTTCTTTGGCATCATCCTTTCTTAGCTTTCCTTCTCCTTTCCAATTCCCTTTTCTGTAGTTTAAACTGGTGGGGAGGGGACAGAGGCTCTGAGACTGTGGAGGGAGAGGGATTCTAAGAAAGGAGACATGCATTCAGCATCAGTATTTGGAGGGACAGGTTTTTGAGCTAAAGTATCTCATAATTTTGAGATTCCTAAGATGTGAACTATAAACCTATAGTAGAAGCTCTAAAAATGTAATCTGCGAAGCACAAAGGTGAGACGGCCTTCAATATCAAATAATAAGAAGCAGGAAGGGAGACGTAGGAATCCTAAGAAGATGTAGCAAATGTGCAGCAAAGCCTCAATGCAGTGGCTGTGTGGAACAATGCCAGGTTGGACCCGCATGCCACGGTCTGTTGGAACTGTGCTCTTTTCTAATAACTCAAAAACAAAACAAAACAAAAAACAAAAGCCAGGCGTGGTGGTGGTGGTGCACACTTGTAATACCAGTACTTGGGAGGCTGAGACCAGAGAATCCAGGTTCGCGGCCAGCCTCAGCTACTTAGTGAGGCCCTCTGCAACTTAGAGAGACCCTGTTTCAAAATAAAGAATAAAAAATAGGGCTGGAGGTGTAGCTCAGAGGTAGAATGCCCTGGGTTCAATCCCCAGTACCTAAAAAAAAAATTAAAATATAAAATAGGGCTGGGGATGTAGCTCAGAGGTAGAATGCCCCTGGGTTCAATCCCTAGTACAGCAAAAACAAAAACAAAACCCCAAAACAAACAAACAACAGTGTGGAAATGGTTTTGGCCATTTTAACAAAAACGATTACAATCCTATCTCAGAGTGAAATGATTTGTGGTGAACATCAGATGAATGAGCTGTTTTGTCCCACCATGTCTTGGGGTTTGTTCATGGCTGCTAAGGAATTACATCAAAGGTGAAAAATACCAGACTGGTCGGATGGCAAATGCAGCCAACTGAGGGTGTCCAGAAATGTTTAGGGAGGTTGGACTGAGGTTGAATATGGCTAGGACATCAGTGGCTACATATTGATGTCTATTAAGTCTTTTGACAACTGATTTAGAGGACCAAGCTCTAGGGACCACCTGAGCAGCCCCAGGAGCCATCATTGTCTTTCTTGAGTCTCTCCTTGTCAGGGATGAAACAGTCCTCCTGGGAGCATGTGCTAACTGAAGTTTAAGCGTCTACTTCACCTTGATCCCTGACTTCCACTTCCCTTCCCAGAAGTGTTTTCATTATAATATGGTGAAAATAATCAGGCAGGACAAATGGCATTGCCCACTACCTACCTTGGTCCAGTTCCTGATGATCCTGGAACCTCTAGTCCAGGTTTAATATTTCCTCTTGGCCTTTTTTTGTAGAAAAACTGGGAACTTCTGAGATGTACTCTTTTCCCCTTCTCAAACTGTTTCTTTCATAGGCTGTGTTTTAATGATTTCTTATTTTCTTTTCAGAAGGTAAGAGGGGCCTCTGGTGGAGCTTTACCAAAACGGAGGAATTCCAAGATTTTTTTAGGTAATGTAAATACTTATCAGTAGTGTCCCCAGCATTTTTTTCTGTATGTATGTGCCTATCTGATTTGAAGTAATAATAGGTTCTTTATTGCTCTACAATTTAAGGATGAGAGGCTCAAATTAAATTGAGAGGCTCTGATTCACTTTGCATTTATCTGATGAAGTATGCTTTTAGCACTCTTCTTCCTTGGGTCTAGTACTTGGAAGCAATTATAGTGACTAAAGAGTAATTGTGATACTGCTTTTGATTTCTTTATTCAATTACTTTAAAGAAGAGCCAGTTTTTACTTGATAAAAATTAGTCCATCTGCAGGCTTTATTAGAATTTCACCAGTTTTCCCACTACCAGTTTCCCACTAATGCCCCTTTTTGGTCACAAGATCCAATCTAGGACCCCACATTGTATTTAGTTGTCACGTTTCCTTCAGCCTTTCCAATCTGTGATAGTTCCTCAGGCTTTCTTTGATAATTGTGACACTTTTGAAGATTACTGGTCAGTTACCTTGTAGAATGTACCACAGTTAAGGTTTGTCAGATGTTTTCTCATGAAAAGACCGAAGTTGTGCATTTCTGGCAAGAATACCACAGAGATAACCTCTCTCTCAGTGCTTGATATCAGGAGGCCCATATGTCTTCATACTTGTGATGTTGAACTTGATAACTTGTTAAGGTAGTAATTTGTAGGCTTGCTCACTGTAAAGTTATAATGTAATTAATAAATATCTTGGGATTGCAACTTTGAGACTGTGCTAATATCCTGGTTCTTCTCAGAATTTTGCCCACTGATTTTAGCATCCATCAGTGGATTTGTCTGTGACAATTATTACTGGGGTGTTTGCCTAATGGTGACGTTTTAATTTCCATCATTCAAGAGGAGCCAGTTCAGCTGGGTGTGGTGGCGCACGCTTGTAATCCCAGTACTTGGGAGGCTGAGACAGGAGGATCCGGGTTCGCAGCCAGCCTCAGCTACTTAGTGAGGCCCTCCCCAACTTAGTGAGACCCTGTTTCAAAATAAAGAATAAAAAATAAGGCTGGGGGTGTCGCTTGGAGGTAGAATGCCCCTGGGTTCAATCCCCAGTACTGCAAAAAAAAAAAAAAAAAGGAAGAGCCAGTTTTGCTTACACAAAAGCCTATTGGTTTCTATATTATATAACTGTGGTCATATGTCATATCAAGCTTCTGATATGGTTTTCTCAGGAGAGAAAATGATTTCATAGTTTGACCAACCAACTATATATCTCTCTAATGCCTGAGATTATTGCTTGAAAGAAATTTCAAAATTGCTTGCATAGTACGATTTCATTTTGGTAAACAAAAATCTATACATATTATATACAGATGGGTATATATGCACATATTGATATATATATACACATATATGTATATGTGTATATGCATGTATGCTTGAGTTTCTCTGTGTGTACATACACTATATATACATACTCACATATACATATATAATGGGAGACTGGAAGAATATACTCCAGATTGTTAATATTAGCCCTTTCCTGGTATAGGATGGAAATAATTTTGATTTTCTTCCTTTTTATTATCTGTATTTAAACTTCTTCTATAACAAAAGTATGTTATTGTCTCATTTAAGATACAGGAATTATTTGAAAAGTAAAATCATTGAAACAGTCATGGAGTTGAGTTTCCTTCCCAGTTTGATTCTCAGTTTCTCTCTTCTGGGCCTGATTTTGCTGTCTTCTCTCCTGCTTCCTTCCTTCCTTCCTTCTTTCCTTCCTTCCTTCTTTCCTTCCTTCCTTCCTTCCTTCCTTCCTTCCTTCCTTCCTTCCTGTACTGGGGATCGAACCCAGGGGCATTCTATCTCTTAGCTACATCCCCAGCATTATTTTATTATTATTATTATTATTATTATTATTAATTTTTTTGCGGTACTGGGGATTGAACCCAGGGGCATTCTACCTCCGAGCTACACCCCCAGCCCTAATTTTTATTCTTTATTTTGAAACAGGGTCTCACTAAGTTGCAGAGGGCCTCACTAAGTAGCTGAGGCTGGCCGAGAACCCGGATCCTCCGGTCTCCGCCTCCCAAGTACTGGGATTACAAGCGTGCGCCACCATGCCTGGCTTATTTTTTTATTTTGAAACAGGGTCTCACAAAGTTGCTGAGGGCCTTGCTAAGTTGCTGAGGGTGGCCTCAAACCTGTGATCCTCCTGTCTCAGCTTCCTAAGTACTGGGATTATAGGAGTATGCCACCATGGCCGGCTTCCTGGTTTTCTTCATGAGGCTTCTCTGCAGTTGGTTTTTTCCACCCTGGTCATTCTTTCCCACTTCTCATCATGCAAAGTTTGTAGCACAACTCCAACTGACCAAACCCAAACCAACCTAGAATGAACCCCAAAGCTGAAATGGTTGAATACATTACAATGCTTTGGTTATTAGTTTTCTGTCTCCCTTCCATTAATGTATAGGTAATGTGACTTCCGAATTAAATGACATTACTGTGCCCTTCTTGAAGGTAGAAATAATTAAACATTTTGACTTACTCTTTATCATTTTTCTTTTTCTTTTTTTTTTGGTTACATGAAGAAGTAAGCAGGCTTCTTAGCCTTTAACTTTTCTTTCTTTTACTGAAAAGACTTTATTATTATTATTTTTTTTTGTGGCACTGGGGACTGAACCCAGGGGCATTCTACTTCCAAGCTACACCCCCAGCCCTATTTTTTATTCTTTATTTTGAAACAGGGTCTCACAAGGTTGCGTAGGGCCTAAGTAGCTGAGGCTGGCTGAAAACCTTCAATCCTCCTGTCTCAGTCTCCCAAGTACTGGGATTACAAGCATGCGCCACCACGCCTGGCTCTGAAAAGACTTTAAAGTTTGATTTTTCTAGTGATTATTTTGATGGTAGATGATATTATTGAATCGCTGCTTAAAAATTAATTTAAAGTTAAGCACTGAGGTTTTGTACTTCACACCCCATGAACTTCTTCTGTTGTTGCCCATTTCATTTTGGTGGGACTTTTTCTTTTTCTTTTTTTTTTTTTTGTGCTACTGGGGATTGAACCCAGGGGCTTCTACCTCCGAGCTACACCCCCAGTCCTATTTTTTTATTCTTTATTTTGAAACAGGGTCTCACTAAGTTGAGGAGGGCCTCACTAAGTAGCCAAGGCTGGCTGCGAGCCTTGGATCCTCCTGTCTCAGCCTCCCAGGTACTGGGATTACAAGTGTGCGCCACCACTCCCGGCTTTGGTAGAACTTTTTCTGCCTTCCAGGTTCACTCAACATTCCATGTCTTAGAAAACCACAGATTCGTCTGAGACTCACAGCCCAGAAGAAGTGTTCTATTTGAACTGCACTCATTTTTTAAAAATTTAAACTGGAATTCCATTAGCATTCTGGGGTTTTCCACAGCCCCTATTTCTCCCTATTATTTTATACACAACTGCCTTGACATTAGCGTCTTCCTCTGAGTATGACCTTGGTTTTGCAGCCCTGACTGACAGTCCTGTCCACTCGTGCTCCTCATCTCCCAGGAGCTGACACTCTTCTCTTGTCACAGTAATCAGAGCTCTGCATTCAAGAAGATGTAACCTGTAAATGTTGATGGGTCACATTTGTATTACTTTGGGCTTATGTAACTGAAAACTTAAGATATTGATAACTTGAAATAAGGTAGACTTATTTCTATCATGTGACTAGAAAGAACTATTTCACTAGCACTGAACCACAGTCGTTATGATACCCTTTCTTTGCATCTTAAAACAGATGTAGATGGCCAATGCTTTATCTTGGAAAGAAGCTTTTTCTTCTATTCACTTTATAATTCTGTGAATAATTCTTTTTTCAGTGGCTCAACAGTGACATTGAAATCACTGAATTACATTATGATGTGTGATTACAATGCACCAATAAAAACATATATAAAAAAAGAAATCACTGAATCATTAGGCTACGACCTTCAATGATGATTTTATCGGGGAAGTCAAAGCCCTTAGCTGGTCTGAGTGGCGTGCCCACTGCTGCTCAAATCAACTCATTCTTCCTCCCAGACACTTCAGTGTTTTTCAAATGAAATGACCTCAGCCCTAGCTTTTGTTGATAATTTGTTTTTTTTATTTTTTATTTATTTATTTTTTTTTGCCGTACCGGGGATTGAACCCAGGAGCGTTCTACCTCCGCGCTACACCCCCGGCCCTATTTTTTATACTTTATTTTGAAACCGGGTCTCATGAAGTTGCGGAGGGCCTCACTAAGGAGAGAGAGAGACAGGGGGAGAGAGAGAGAGAGCTGAGGCTGGCCGCGAACCTGGATCCTCCGGTCTCCGCCTCCCAAAGTACTGGGATTACAAGTGTGCACCACCACGCCCGGCTTCGATAATTTGTTTTTTTAAACCAACAACTATAATTATTGGTAATTTTAAAATCATTTAAATTCTATACTCTTTTGTATTTAGGATTTAAAAACACATTTTAAATATATAACACCTGGTCAAAGTGTAACATCGAAAAGTTATAAAAGGCTCTGCAGTGAAAAGTAAGGTTCTCTTCCTCTCTTCCCTGTCTTCTAGACATTGATACTCTTCTCAGAGACAAATAGTATTTTCCATTTTTACATCCTTGTATATCTTGTATATTAGCGATAGTCTATACATATACCAGCTTTCATATTATTTTTCCTATGGCAGTGGGGAGCCATTAATACTTTGGTTCCCAAAGTAAGCTCTGAGGCACTTTGGGGTGCTACAGTTAGATCACAGGCACACTGAAGGATATTTTAAATCTTTGAGGAAACAGTGATGCTCAAACATTGCACAAACTAATCCTGTATTCCTTCCAATGACTTCATCTCTTTGTAAAGGTGTGTGTGTGTGTGTGGGGGGTTCAAGGACCATGTAAAAATCAATGTGGAAGAGGAAAATCAGGGTGCCAGTGTCCAATCTGATTCAAAGAGAAGTTGTGCAGTGCTCAACTTGTGCACATGTCTCATTAGTAAGGGATAGAGATTAAGACTGAAAGAAAACATTTTCTTTCAATCTATGTGTATTAATTTTTCAAGTAGCCAGGTGTGGTGGCACACACCTGTAATACCAGTACTTGGGAGGCTGAGATAGGAAGATCGCATGTTTGAAGCCAGCCTCAGCTACTTAGTGAGGTACTTAGCAACTTAGTGAGACCTTGTTTCAAAATAAAAAATAAAATAGGGCTGGGGATGTAGCTCAGAGGTAGAAGGCCCCTAGGTTCAATTCCCAGTACCATACGCAAAAATTTGTTTTTCAAGTGGTTACTAAATTGCTAGAACATAAATGCTTACTTAGTTGTTTGGGCTTAACTACTAAATAAACAGAATGATCAGGCACTTCCCTTGGTTTAGGGCCACAGTGGGAAAATTGTTGGGATGGGTAGGAATGTTGTGTACCGAGAAAGTTCGGGTAGCTCTTCATAGTGTTTTTAAGCTGGACAGAGACACTGATAGGTTGTCTTTTAGAAAGATAACTTGCATCAATATGGGAGTTTTGAATTTGAGAATAAGTTGACACAAAACTTAGTGCTTTATGAGAAGGGGGGAGGTAAGGGAGTCCAGGACTCTCCAAGAATTATCCTGGGTTTTGAGCTCTCTCTCTCTTTTTTGCAGGTCTGGGGACTGAACCCAGGGGTGCTGTAACACTGAGCTACATTCCCAGCCCGTGTGTTTGTTTGTTTGTTTGTTTATTTATTTATTTATTTATTTATTTATTTATACTGGGGATTGAACCCCAGTACCACTGGGGATTATTTATTTATTTATTTATTTATTTGTACTGGGGATTGAACCCCAGTACCACTGGGGATTGTACCTCTGAGCTACATCCCCAGCTCTTCTTCTTCTTTTTAATTTTTTGTTTTTGTTTTTGTTTTGAAATAGAGTCTTGCTAGGTTGCTGAGAAGTCTCACTAAGTTGCTGAGGCTGGCCTGGAACCTGTGATCCTCCTGTGTTAGCCTCCCAAATACTGGGATTACAGCAGGCATGTGCCATCACACCTGGCACCCCTTTTATTTTTTTATTTTTTTATTTTTTATTTTTTTTGTGTGGTACCGGGGATTGAACGCCCCTGCGTTCTAACTCCGCGCTACGCCCCCGGCCCTATTTTTTATACTTTATTTTGAGACCGGGTCTCACGAAGTTGCGGAGGGCCTCACTAAGTAGAGAGAGAGAGAGAGAGAGAGAGAGTGAGAGAGAGAGAGAGAGAGAGAGAGAGAGAGAGAGACAGGGAGAGAGAGAGAGAGCGTGCGCGAGCTGAGGCTGGCCGCGAACCCGGATCCTCCGGTCTCCGCCTCCCAAAGTACTGGGATTACAAGCGTGCGCCACCACGCCCGGCCCCTTTTATTTTTATTTCATTTTTTTGTTGGTGCATTACGATTACAAATAATAGTAAGATTTGTTGTTATACATTTGTATACTTTTTTATTTTGAGACAGGGTCTTGCTAAGTTGCCCAGTCTGGCCTTGAACTTGTGATCTTCCAGCCTCAGCCTCCTGAGTAGCTGGGATTACAGGTCTGCACCACTGTACCTGACTTCAATACACACACACACACACACACACACACACACACACACCATATATATATATATATATGGTAGATATATGTACCTGGCTATTTCTCTCTTTCTCTCTCTCTCTCTCCATATATATACACATATACAGATGTGTAAATAATTGCTAATGCATTTAATTTAAAAGTACCATATCATTGGTATGTCATAGAAACAGTATTAAATATTCACATTTTTATTGAGTCTCCTCTCCCTATTTTCACAAAAGTGAGTAAATGAGTTAAGTTCCTCTGGTATGAAGAGCGGAGCATTGAAGAAATACTGTTTAACCTTGGAGACCTTAAATTTAGAGCTATTTTGGTTTAGCTCAGGAATTTGTATTTGATGAAAAACAAATTGAAAATAGAAAATTTTTGAAAATTCTGAGAATGGGCCTGTTCAGAAAATTCATCTGAGCTACAATGACCGGAAGATTCAAATAAGCTCCATTTGCCATTTCCTTCTGAAATGGGCCAACCCCTCCCCCCTGCCTTCTTTTTAAGGTAAATAGTTGGTCAGATTTTTGCAGCCCAAGGAGATACAGACTGTTTACCTCCAACACATAAATGAAAGTTGATCTGGCCAAGTTGAGACAACTCAGAGCTGTGAATCAGAGCCTGGTTTAGTTTCTGACCCACTGCCTCCTGCGCAGCCCAGGCTTCTGGGGAAACGGGATAGTTCTAGCCACTTCCCCTAGGGACCTGAGGTCACTAAAGTAGAGTCCAGTGACAGAGTTTTTGTTTTTTAACTTAGAGAAAGAGCTCATGTCTGCACTGCCAGTTAATAGCCACAGTGGAAAGTAATAACTGGGATGAATCGGGGGGTCTCTGTAGCATAGTTACTCTGTGGGTCCCTCACTAGATATTTTTGGGGTTCTGAAACTTGATTTGGAGAAATGTATAAATATTAGGGCTCTGGGACATATATGTTCAGGAGAAACCTTAGCTTTGCCCTTTAAAATCAGAACATAGGTTACCTTTGCTGGATTTTCCCTCCCTACTTGGATTAAGATGCCTGGGAAAGACGATGGTCCCTTTCCATCCTATGGAGCAAAAAATAAAAGGAAGCTATAAGTAAAGAAGTGTAGCACAGTTTTGCTTTTTTGCATGATAGCCTTGTTTCTTTTAAAACATGTTCAGTTGCCAATGACAAAAGCAACACCCCAGTTCTTCCGACTTTCTTGCTCTACTGTTGTGCTGAGCATGTTAGCGCTGCTGGCTTCCTCAAGTTGCCTTGCAGATGTGGACCAGTGTGTGGGGTGTGCTGGGCACTGTGCAGGACCTAGAGACGTGGGAGGTGAGTCAGACGTTTCCCCCTCTCTGAGCTTACAGTCTAGAAGCATTTGAAGGTCTTATCTTCTCCATACTCAGATCTCATGGAAGATCCCCACATGAAGCCATGGTCTTCCTGAAACTTATTTCAGGACTGGTCAGAACTAGGGCATCCAAAGGGAGAGGAGGCCCTTTTGATTGTGTTAGTTGTCAGGAATGTAGAGAAGGTGTTGAAGATGATGGTGAGGATGTTGGCTATTATCTGTTGAGTTCCTGGCACCTACTAGATCCTATACCAGGGGTCTTAAAACATCTTGCTTAATCCTCTTAATCTTTTGCAGTAGATAATATTATCTATAGCTTACTCAGGAGGAAAATGAATTTGGAAAAAACTTGCACAAAGTTACATAGCTAGTAAATATTAAGAGAATTTTTTATTCTTTGTTTATATATTTAGGCCAGGAAATATTTGAATTAGCATTAAGTGAATATGTTTTCTATGGAAAAGGGATAATGTCTTGTATTTGCACAATCTATAATAAAACCAAAAAATTGTACTTTGTTTACTTAAAATTATTATATGCACAATGTTATATCAATAATAAAGAATAAGAATAAATCCAAGTGCTTGGAAGGCTGAGACAGAAGGATCACAGGTTTGAGGCCAGCCTAGCAACTTAGGGAAACCCTGTTTCAAAATAAAAAATGAAAAGGGCTGGGCGTGGAATCCAGAGGTAGAATGCCCCTGGGTCCAATCCCCAGTACCACCCATTCACTTTTTTTTTCGTTTGTTCAGGCTTCCTTCCCGTTTTTGCCTATGAACATAAGTTCAAGTTATCATTACAGTGAAAATAAATTTTGCATTTTTAGCATTAGCATAGCATAAATATTTCCAAGTTTCTGCATAGTCTATCATTTAAATAATATTCTATGGAGTTGAATATCATTCTTGTTGAACATTTAGGTTCCAATTTCTTTTTTTTTGGTGGTACTGAGGATTGAACCCAGGGGCATTCTACCGCTGAGCTACACCCCCAGCCCTATTTTTTATTATTTATTTTGAAACAGGGTCTCACTAAGTTGCAGAGGCCTCACTAAGTAGGTGAGGCTGGCCGCGAACCCGGATCCTCCAGTCTCAGTCTCCCAAGTATTGGGATTACAAGTGTGTGCCACCACACCTGGCTTCAGTTTCTTTAAATTATAGATATTGAGGCATTCAAATTTTGTAACACATAGAATGCCTTTTTTGTTTGAATTATTTCCTTTAAATAAATGCTTTTAGGTACTTTTCAAAGTAATAGGATTTTATTTAAAGCCATCTTTTGTCAAATTAATCTTTTATGGCTATCTAGCAATGTTGTTTGGTTCTGTATTTTGGTGTTTCTGATTCTTATTATTTAGACTATTTTATTAAGATGTTTGAACTGTGTCTTTGTTGTATCTTATTTTTTACGTAAACTTATCTTACCTTTGGCAATTCAATAACAGAGCTGTACACAAAAAACATACCACGTGTTTGACTAACGGCATAGAAGATAATAATAGAATCTAGATCCTTTGGTTCTCAGGCAACTGCTTCAGTCTAGTATGATAACTTTCTTCTATCTACAGAGCCTGTGTTTCTGCCTGTGTCTGTGTACCTGTTGGTGTGTGGGTTTGGGCGTGTGAGTGCAATATAGCTCAATTGCTTTTTGTCAACATAGTTCCAAACATATAAATATACAAACATGATCTGGGACGCTGGCATTCCCAGGCCAAGATGTCTGTGTAAATATTGTGACAAAACACTTACTTGAGGCTTCGTCTAACCTTTACCAGAGATTAGCCAAGTGACGAGGCAATGACTTGATAGACCGTGGGCTAGGGAAGCTCATCTTTCTTACTGAGGACAACAGGACTACTCACATGATAGGGTTTCCTCATCTGCTTTACTGTGCAAGATCTCAGTCACTGTTAGAGAGAGGGGGTGGGCAGGGGGAGAGACCGAGATAGACAAGAGATAGAGCAAGAGGGGGGATTTTGTGTTTAAATAATATCTGCCATTTATGAACTACCTCTTTTTATGGTATGGGGGATTCAACCCAGGGACATTCTACCTCCAAATTACACCCCCAGCCTTTTTTAAATTTTGTTTTGTAACAGGGTGTTGCTAGGTTGCTGAGGCTGGTCTTGAACCTGCGATCCTCCTGTCTCAGCCTTCCAAGTACTGGGATTACAGGCATGCCACCACATCCAGCTATCAATTTTATCTATTTTGTTCCAGGTCTCTTTTCTACAATTTCTCATTTATCTTCTATATAAACCACGTGAGGCAACTGTTATTATTTCCATGCTGCCAATGAGAGTTTGTAACTTACCCAAAGTAACATTAAATTTTGCAACCAGCATGAACCTAGATTTATCTACTGTCAAACCCATGCACATTCTTATTTTATTTTATTTTATTTTTTTGTGGTACCGGGGATTGAACCCAGGGGCGTTCTACCTCCGCGCTACACCCCCGGCCCTATTTTTTTATACTTTATTTTGAAACCGGGTCTCATGAAGTTGCGGAGGGCCTCACTAGGTAGAGAGAGAGAGAGAGAGAGAGAGAGAGAGAGAGAGAGAGAGACAGGGAGGGAGGGAGGGAGAGAGAGAGAGAGAGAGAGAGAGAGAGAGCACTGAGGCTGGCCAGGAACCCGGATCCTCTGGTCTCCGCCTCCCAAAGTACTGGGATTACTTTGGGTAGCCCATTCTTATGAAATCAGGAGTCAGGTCCCCCCCCCAGATCATAATTAACAATCTATTCCTTTAAAACTCTTTAAGAATTCAGTATCTAGCACATATGTCTAGTCTAACTGTAAGGGTTTATGATATGACTCAGTCTTCTTCATACATCTGTCACTGATAAATAAATATTCATAACCTAGGAGAGATGGCAGGGCCTGCTATTCTGGTTCGGGGGAGATGGACGGTCATGGCAGAATTGGAAACTGTAAATGTCATGCGTCCTTGATATCTCATCCCTGTGGATTCTGCCTTTCCCAGGGAGTGTCTCTCTCCTCACTTCTTGATCTCTGTTTTTCTTTTTTCCTCAGATCTAGATACTGATGACGATTTAAATAGCGACGATTATGAATACGAAGATGAAGCCAAACTTGTTATATTCCCAGACCACTATGAGATAGCACTGCCAAATATTGAGGAGTTGCCAGCCCTGGTCAGTGAGTGTGCACGGCTGCTAGCTAGATGTGTGTGGCTCTGTGTCAGGTGTGTGTGTGTGGTGTGTGCATGAAGGGCGGGGAGTGGGTTGAGTGAGAGAAGAGGATAAGGAGGAGCATGAACTCGAGCACATCACTTCTCTTCTGTGACAAGGGTCTCGCAGGGTGACATTTCAGAGTGGCGGGGCCACGCGCCCCCTCCCTGCCTCCGACTCCAGTGCTGTCTGTGCTTCCTTGCTCCTCCAGGACCCTATGGCTTCTTGCCTCCTGGTCGCAGTTTGCTGCTTAGATTTTTTTTTTTTTTTGCTGTTTTTGCGGTACTGGGGATGGAACCCAGAGGCATTCTACCTCTGAGTTACACCCCCAGCCCATTTTTTATTCTTTATTTTGAAACAGGGTCTCACTAAGTTGAGGAGGGCCTCACTAAGTAGCTGAGGCTGGCTGCGAACCTGCGATCCTCTGGTCTCAGTGTCCCAAGTACTGGGATTACAAGAGTGCGCCACCACGCCTGGCTGCTGCTTAGATTTTCAAAGTGTGCCCTCCACAGGGGCAGGGATGTGGGAGAGGGACCGTCTTCTGATGGGAAGGATGATGGTGTTTTCATCTGGTTGCTTATGTTGTCCTTCCATGTGAGATTTTGTTTGGGCAAACCGAAAGTGTTCCATTCATGGAACAACAGCCACATGGTTATAAAAAGAGACAGACATGTACAAATCATTGGTTTGCAGGAGCCTGGGGGAAACATGAACCTTGTTCAGTTTAGCTCCCTATGAAGACTAACACTACTTTCTAGGTTTTATATTTTTAGTAGTGAGTCCTCTCCCTCCTCATTTCTTTTCCTTTCTTTTGAATCCAATTATGAGGAGGGATCTTAATTTTCCCATACTACTTGTAGTGGGGATGGTGGCAGTGATGGGGAGCCCATGTTTTCCTTTGATTCTTGAATCCTGTAACCGGGAACAGAGTTCCCATGGGGACCCTGAATGTTTTCCTGCTTTTCCTCATTTCCTGTATTACCTCCAACACTCCACCCTCCTTCCTTGTTCCTCTCTCCTCTCCTTTCCTCCTTTCCAATCTGTATGTACCATGATTTCCCAGAGCCTGGCCACAGATGACAGTGGGGTTAGGGTGGGTCGAGTTTAGGCCATGCCAGGCCATTTTTTTCCCCTCTCCAAACCCTGCCAGAAGCAAAGCCAAGTCTTTAGGTCCCAGAGTCTTCTGGATGTTATGTGACTGTTTACAGCCAGCTGCTCACTTGCTGCTGCCAAGAGGGGACATTTATGCTCAGCATTTCTGGGTTACTAGGGACTAGGTTGCTATTATTTAGCCTCTTTCCCTCCAATCTACTTTATATTTAAATATGTGACCATCTGAATGAGAATTGTGTGTATTCATCTAGTGTAGCTAGATAACACATCCTTTCCAGTACTGAGTGAGCAGTGCTTGGTAGAGCATGCAGAATTGAATTCCATTTGCTTTCTCAGATTCCCTGTGTTTACTTATGTGGCTGTTACCAAAGATAAAATATATTAGTGAACAAAATGATCTTACTTCATCCCATTATCTGAAATTATACATGAAAGTTTATGTCTCTGTTATACGGAGAGTTTTCACTGCCCTTGTTTGATGGAACTCTTGTGCTGCTAGAAAAGAAGTAAAGAAGTGTTTTGTGAATAAATGTCATGAGAAATTATTTTTCATTCATTCATTCATGACAAAGTCTTTATGTGGATGAAGTAAGTACAAAAGCCTCTTAATCATTCCTATATTCAGAGTATAATTTGAAGTTTGAAGATTGTTATTTAGAAGGGAAGTATAGTATCCATTCATCCGTCTTTCCCCATCCTTCCCTCCCCTCTGCCCTCCCCAGGCTCTGGTAACCACCATTTCACTCTCACTGTATATAACATCAACTTTTTTTGTATTCTACATGGGAGTGAGATCATGCAGTATTTGTCTTGCTGTGCCTGGCTGATTTCACTTAACATAATGATCTCCAGTTATATCTGTGTTGTTACAAATGACAGTCATTCCTTTCTGTGGTTGAATAGTATTCTATTTTGTATGTGTATCACATTTTCCTTATCCATTCATCAGTTGGGGTACACTTAGGCTGTCTTCATTTCTCAGGTATCATGAATAGTGCTGCAACAAACATGAGAGTGCAACATTTCTTAAAATTTAATAATCAACTCTAGCAGTCACTTCCAGTTCCACTGAACTTGGCCTAGGAGACTTGGAATGGAGCCAGGGCCTCCTCACTTCACTCCAGATAACAAATCCAAGGAAAAATAATTTAGAGTGTAATTACAGGATGACTGATCTTGACCTTCAGCTGTGAACCATAAAAGGGGCCTGTAACTGATTTCCGATGATGTCTTGAAAACACTAGATCAGTATTTTTTTTGTGTGTGTGTGGTACTGGGGATTGAACACAGGGGCATTCTATCTCTGAGCAACACCCTCAGCCCTTTTCATGTTTTGGAGCAGGGTTTCACTAGGTTGCCGAGAGTGTTGTTACTTGCTGAGGCTATCCTCGAACCTGTGGTCCTCCTGTCTCAGCCTCCCAAGTACTGGGATTACAGGTGTGCACCACCACGCCCAGCTCCTCTTCCTTGTTTCTGACTGTGCCTGGTCCAGAGTCATCAACTGTTAAGGGCAATCTTGGAGAGGTCACGTTGGGGAAGGATACAGAGAAGAGGGAACAAAAGTGGAGGAAAGGAGACTGCAAGGCTGTTTTATAGCCATCTGGGTGAGCCATGATAGTGGCTGGGACTAGGATTGGGTGGCTGAAATGGAGAAGTGGTAGTTTTTTGTTGTATTTTTTTTTTTTTTCGCAGTACTGGGGATTGAACTCAGGGGCATTCTACCTCCGAGCTACACCCCCAGCCCTATTTTTTTATTCTTTATTTTGAAACAGGGTCTCACTAAGTTGCGGAGGGCCTAAGTAGTTGAGGCTGGCCGTGAACCCGGATCCTCCTGTCTCAGCCTCCCAAGTACTGGGATTACAAGTGTGCACCACCTCGACCGGCTTTTTTTAATGGTAGTAGGTATTGAACCTGGGGGCATTCTACCTCTGAGCTACACCCCCAGCCCTTTATGACATTCTGTGTGTGTGTGTGTGTGTGTGTGTGTGTGTGTGTGTGTGTGTGTGT
>PVJS01038385.1:0-11208 GCA_004027185.1 Glis glis
TTTTTATACTTTATTTTGAAACCGGGTCTCACGAAGTTGCGGAGGGCCTCACTAGGTAGAGAGAGAGAGACAGGGAGAGAGAGAGAGAGAGAGAGAGAGAGCGAGCGCTGAGGCTGGCCGCGAACTTGGATCCTCTGGTCTCCGCCTCCCAAAGTACTGGGATTACAAGCGTGCGCCACCACGCCCGGCTATCACTACTTTCTTAATTCCAGAACATTTTCGTCACCCCCAAAAGAAACTGTATCCAAGCCAGGTACAGTGCTTCATGCCTATAAACCCACCTGCTCAGGAGGCGGAGGCAGAAGGATTGCAAGTTCGAGGCCAGCCTGGGCAACTTAGCAAGACCCTGCCTCAAAATTAAAAAAATAAGAAAGGCTGGAGGTGTAGCTCAGTGGTAGAGCACCCCTGAGTTCACTCCCCAGCACCAAAAAAAAAAAAAAGAGAGAGAGAGAGAGAGAGAGACTCTGTATGTATTAACTGTCACTCCCTATTTCCCCTCCCCTATTTTTGCCCATCTGTGACTTACCTGCTTATTTTCTGAAAGGCATTAAAATTGTAATCCTGATAAAGTCTA
The DNA here is from genome assembly GCA_004027185.1 of Glis glis. Taxonomy (NCBI): domain Eukaryota; kingdom Metazoa; phylum Chordata; class Mammalia; order Rodentia; family Gliridae; genus Glis; species Glis glis. Next base: position 575 of record PVJS01038385.1, read on the forward strand.
ACTTTATCAATTTTTTTCTTGCACGGTTTTTGCTTTCTGTGGTCTGAGGAACCTTTCCTTACCCCGGAGGTGAGAAGACATTCTCTTGTTTTCCTCTAGAAGCTTTAGGACTTTAGAATTATGTTTAGATCTCTGTGTGGGTTAAATGTTTGCCGTGGTTTGAGGTAGATTGAGTCTCATTCCATTTGTTCCAGCACCACTTGTTGCAAAAGACATTTGCTTTTCTCCTCCATTTTTCCTAATTTATACATATACATTTTGACCTCAATTGCTAGGCTACTATCACAAATTTGGCTGGGAAGTATTAATCAAATTCTGTTTGACTCATGCTTGTCAGTTACTGTCTTACTCAGTGAAAGGAAGAGAATACAGTGTGGTTAAGCATTACCTTTCAAGGAATCTTAAGTTCTATTTGTACTATACTGACTAAGAGACGTAAAGGAAATTGGGGGTAGAGAAGGTTTACAACAGCATATGTCAAATGTAATTATTTTAAAATATGTGTTTGGGGTATTGTCTTATAAAAATAATCTGTGTCTATTTTTGTCAGAAAGATGAGCTATCTAAACCAAATACTGATATGTTCTTTTTATGTTTCCTGTAATTTTTTAGCACTGGTTTTTGCTCATGTTGTTCTCTTTTCCTCCTGACACTGCTCCAGCCTCTGTCTGTATCCTCACATACCAGCTGAATGATCCTTCAGAGCCCCGCGCATAGGATCCTACTTGTGCAGTGATTTTTCTCAGGCTGAGCATCACTAACTAAGCCAAAAACTTGAAATCCAAGATGATTTCAATTTTCAAGTTTTAGATTTTCAGATTAGGGATGTTCAACTGGTAGTAAGATCTATGGAGCTATTTAAAAATGTGAAAAGCACCCAAATCTCAAACACTTCTGGTCCCAAGCATTGAGGATAAAGGACACTCAACCCATGTCTCTGTCTTAAAGCTTTGCTCCCTCCCTCCACTTCTTGCCTATGAACTTAGTGTTCTCTTTTTTCAAGGATGATTTAAATTATTAGTCACTCTCTAGGACTCTGCATAGAGTCTAGGTATGCATTGAGAAGGAGCTCTTCAAACACTTAAGAACTGAAATGAGTTTTTGGATACTCGTAATTCCAGAATTGTGAGACCATAGTAAGAATCCTGTGTTTCTACTTGTTCTGCTTGTTTGCTCAGTTGCATCACAAAACCAAATCTAAAGTGACATTAATGTCTAATCTATACCTCTTATCCTCTCTGTGACCAACAGAAAATTGATTGTACTCACAGTAATATTTTTACAAAAGCTGACTTGACTTAGGCAGTCTTTCTGTCTGACAGTAAAAAGAAATCATAAGCATATAAATGTCAGAGAAGGTTATGTGACATATAGATGCTCCCTAAGAGAAGGACAGATTTTCTTCCTACACTTGCAATATATTTAAAATTAGAAATAATCTAGAACTCAGAAGAACTGACAAGCCTGCAAGTTGTAGTTAATAAATTAGTGTTTTGACTATCATCATGCAGATTTTTTTCCAGCAATGCTCACAGACAAATTAAATCATCTAATTAAGTGTTCGAGTATGAGTGTTTTTTTCTTCTTCAGTAATCAAAGCATTTAAAGGTTAAAAAACAAACTTAACTGCTTCAGACTCAGTGGATGGGTGATTGGGCTCTAATGGAAACTGCACAGCCCAGAGTCTTGCATGGACCTGGTCAAGAAGTCTTCCTCTCAGCTGGCAGAGGCTTCTGAAGGAGTTCATTGTTTCTTAAGACTGATTCTTGATTGGTTTGTTTCTCTTTAACTTTTAAATTCTCCTTTGCATTTCAAACAAGAGAATTTTTCCCCTTTGTACTGCTAGCTGCACCCTTCCTGCTTAAGAAACGTGCAGGTGACTTCCTCACAGGTTATTGGCCACTAGGACAGTTCTCATATGGACATCAGCTTTTCTTTACATGCAGTTCACTTTATGCCTCTCCTTTTCTAGACCAGAAAACCCCAGCAGTAAGTGAAAGGCCTCTGCCTCCTCATCCAATCAGGATCACAAAGACAGCAGCTCACAAGGATCGGTTGGTGAACATCGTGCTGGAGAAGCCCCGCAGCGGCAAGTAAGTAGCCAGACACCGTTAGCTTTCCTGCTGGGTGGTCCTCTTTGATGTTATTAAATTCTTTTTTTTTTTTTTTTTTTTTTTTTGCGGTACCGGGGATTGAACGCAGGGGCGTTCTACCTCCGCGCTACACCCCTGGCCCTATATTTTTTAATGCTTTATTTTTGAAACTGGGTCTCACGAAGTTGCGGAGGGCCTCACTAGGTAGAGAGAGAGAGGGAGAGATAGATTGATCGATCCATCGATAGATTGATCGATCCATCGATAGATTGATCGATCCATCGATAGATTGATCGATCCATCGATCGATCGCGCGCGCATGCGCACTGAGGCTGGCCGCGAACCCAGATCCTCCGGTCTCCGCCTCCCAAAGTACTGAGATTACAAGCGTGCGCCACCACGCCCGGCTTGATGTTATTAAATTCTGAATTCCTTCAGTTCCCACAGGACAGAAGTCATTTTGAGCAAGACCTTACCAACTCCAAGATGGCTCAGCAAAACAGCATGGTTATAGAATAGCCACTGAGGGTGTTGTCTTAGGGAGCCCCTCAGCACGCTGTAGCAGGCAGCTGGGTTTTCATGTTGAGAGCAGGACTTTGGTAGATGTGGGTCATGCCGATACTTACCGCAAGGTTGCTTTCAGAATGATTTTGTGTAAGCCGGGAGTGGTGGTGCAGGCTTGTAATCTCAGTACTTGGGCGGCTGACACAGGAGGATCACAGGTTCGCAACCGGCCTCAGCAACTTAGGCCCTCCGCAACTTAGTGAGACCCCATTTCAAAATAAAAAATAGGGCTGGGGATTTAGCTCAGAGGTGAATGCTTCTGAGTTCAATCCCCAGTACCACACACATAAAAAAAAAAAAGAATGATTTTTTTTTTTTTTGCGGTACCGGGGATTGAACCCAGGGGCGTTCTACCTCCGAGCTACACCCCCAGCCCTATTTTATTTTGAAACAGGGTCTCACTAAGTTGTGGAGGGCCTCACTAAGTAGCTGAGGCTGGCCGCGAACTCGGGTCCTCCGGTCTCAGCCTCCCAAGTACTGAGATTACAAGCGTGCGCCACCACGCCCGGCTAAGACTAAAGTTGGCGGCGTTGAGGGCTGGTGCTGTGAAAAGCGCTGGAGGGTGATAGGATGTCCATGAACAGCTATCCCTTGCTTCCTGATGATTGTGAATGCCTTCCTCCTCTTTATTTATTCATAGTTCCTTGGATGAAAGTGTGGGAACAGAGGAGAGATCAGAGAAAAGAGCGTCTCCTCTTCCCTCCCTTGCAGAAGATTCCCAACCCAGAGAAGGCCGAGTTCCCCTCTTTGTCCCGCCCAGTATGCGGTACAGCATTGGTGACTACTGTAGCCGTTTTGAACAGTACCTCCGGATCATATCTCATGAGGCCGTAGGCTCCTTCAACCCATGGCTGATAGCTGAAAGGTCAGTAAAATGTGTGTGCCCCTGTTTAGGAACCAAGTGCTAAGTTTTAGACGTAGAGAAAAGCTGGAGGAAGGACTAGCCAAGGTCTCCTACCAATGCATACCATTGGGCCCTGGAGTTCCTGCGTTTGCTCTGGGGGCAGGCTTTCTCTGCTAACTGCCTTTTTTCAGATGCACGAGACCATAAAACAGCCTGGGCCTTGCTGCTGCTCTGCAGCCTCCTCTTCTGAGACAGCATCGTACCCAGATGGGGCTGCCATAGATACCACAGACTGGGGGACTTAAATGACAAGATTTTATTTCTTGCCTTTCTGGGGGCTGAGAAACCCAAGATAAAGGTGTCTGCTAAGTGTCCTCTTCCTGCCTTACAGATGGCCGCCTTCTTGCTGTTTCCTCTCATGGTCTCTTCCTCCTCTTATCAAGGTACTAAGGCCATCGAGCGAGGGCTCCACCCTTGTGACCTCCTCTGAACTTAATTACCTTTCACGGGCCCATCCCATCCCATTGGGAGTTAGAGCTTCAACATAGGAATTTGGGGGAGGGGACATAAACATTCAGCCCCTCACAATGGAGGCACAGTGTTCAGGGGTCAAGTCAGGGCTGACTTCCTGTTGCTGGTAGTGAGAGTGATGTCTTGTCAGAGAATACGAAATATTGCTAGGCAGGAAGCAGTTGTGTGTAGGAGTTCTTGTTTGGGACACACTTGCCTTTACAAGCAGCATGCCTCTGACTTTCCTCATCTTCAGAATCCTTCTTCTCCTGCAGGTCTTCTCCCCTGGGAAAGGTAGTTTTATAGTCATAAAACAGGATTCTGCAGCTACTAAAGTTTGAAGTATGAATAGCCTTCTTTTGAAGCATATGTGTAAATCCATTTTTTAAGAGGGCCAAAATTTAAATTCTTCAAGGGTATTCCTTTATTACACACAAGATATTTCTCATCATTGAGCGGAGTAGTATACTATGATTCCATTTCTTTCTTAAACATGTTTTAAACATTTTCCAGGAGTTAATAATTGCCTCTTATTTGCCTATTCCTTTATATATTAACTTTCTGCACACACTAACCAACAATCTCTCAATTTTCCTGATGGAATGAAAATAGCAATCCCTACTTTTTCTCCAAAGACCCCTTTCATCCCACCCTGATCTGGCCTGGCTGCTCTCCAGCGCTGCTGTCTGGCTCCTGTCCTGGGACTTCAGCATCACACTGAGTGGGGCACTCCCTCCCACATTAGCTACCTGTTTTCTAGTGCCCTTGTCTTCCGCTGTCTTGGTCAGCTCTCTTGTTTTGATGGAGCTTATCCTGCTTTATGTATTGGAGGAAATTTCTTGAGATTTATGAGTTTGAAAGTGTCTACCTTCATACTTGACTAATGATCTGGCTGAATTTAAAATTACTGGTTTATTTTTTCCAAAGAATATACCTTCCTCTTATGTGGGTGCAGAGAAGGGATTGTCACTTCACTGCCAGGAGTAGGAGTAGAGATCTATCAGTTTAACTGCAAGAATTTTCTTGTTCTTGTGTTTCTTGTTCTGCAATTCTTAATCATTTTTCTTGGTTTCTACCCCATGCCTTACTCTGACACCTTCATGATTCCTAGTACCTTTACTTTGGAAGCTTTCTGATGTTTTCTGGAACACATCGGCTTCTTTCCTGTGGCGTCCCCCCACGGACTCAGGTTCCAGCTTCCTCTGTACTTCCTCTGTGCTGCTCAGTCAGTCATGATTCAGAACACCTTCTGGAATCTTTAAACATTTCTCATCTACTTTTGTCTTTTTTTTCCTTCTTGTAAATTTATATATTTATTTATTTCCTTTTATTTCAGTGGGATTTGGGCAGGATCAGGGATGATTGCTCATGTTCAATTCCTCAGGTTAACCTGAAGTCTTGAGACTTGTCTCAAGTTTATGAACTCCTCTGTTCTGGGCACGATGCACATTTGTGTTCACATGCACTCTGGAGGGCTTTCTGGGAGAAAGTAGACTCGACCTGCGTCCATGTGCTGACGCATGGTCCTGGAGCATATTTACTCATCTTCACATTGCCTGTCTGGATCTGTTAGGCTAACTGGCACATTGGGAAATGTGCTGAAAGTGAGCCGAGGAAAAACAAACTATTCCTTGTTTGTACTTACCACCTGATAAAATGATACATTTTATTCATAGTTGTTTTTGTAAGTGTCGGAAAAGTTTTGGCTGAGTCAGGAGGATCGCAGGTTCACAGCCAGCCTCAGCAACTTAGTGAGACCCTGTTTTGAAAATAAAAAATAATATATGGCTGGGGTATAGCTCAGAGGTAAAATGCCCCTGGGTTCAATCCCTAGTACCACACACAAAAAAAAAAAACTATCCAAAGCCAGTTGATTTCATCTGATAGCCTCTTGGGTAAAGGGGAAGTTGGCTGAGGTGTTGTCTGTCTTTTAATGTCTCTGTTCCTCTTTATGCCTGAAGAAAGGACTGTTCAAGTGCTCAGAGTGAGAAGATGATATAAACTGGATGCAAATAAAAGACTGGTTGGGTAAGGAAAGACTTATAGTGATGGTGCTTTTGATAAAAGCAAATGTAAGGATTCCTGATTTGAAGGGGAAAAAAAATGAGACTTCTGTCTGAAAAGGATAGATTGAGCATATGTATTTATCTCTATTCCCTGTATCCCTATCCCACTATTTGTCCCTAAATCAACAAATAAAAGGCACGAAACCATAAATGACAGAAATAAGAATATCAGTAAGTCGGGTGTGGTGGCACACGCCTGTAATCCCAGTACTTGGGAGACTGAGACAGGAGAATCACAGGTTCGAGGCCAGCCTCAGCAACTTAGTGAGACCCTGTTTCAAAATAAAACATAAAATAGGCCTGGGGGTGTAGCTCAGAGGTAGAATGCCCCTGGGTTCAGTCCCCAGTCAGTACCACACACACACAAAAAAAGAATATCAGTAAGAATTTGGAAGCACAGTTAGACAAATAGCAAATGACTTAGCAGAGAATGCAAAGTGCCTAGTAGGCTGAAGCTAAAAACCAAGTTTATCTGTGCAGGAGAACCTTGGTAAGCATCAGGAACCAGAAGTGCCAGGTGCTTATGAAGGCATGGATGCAGGTTTGCCAGAAAATGGAAGGTTTGGTTGAAATTCTCAATCTTGAAAATGAGCAGACAGCTGAGATGACCATTTGATGAAAACCTTGAGAGATATATAGGCTATTATAACTGATGAAAAGAATTTTGAGGAAACAGGGACAATGTAATGAACATAATAAAATATTAAAGCTAAGCCAGGTGTGGTGGCACACGCTTTTAATCCCAGTACTTGGGAGGCTGAGACAGGAGGATCGCAGGTTCACAGCCAGCCTTAGCAGTTTAGTGAATCTCTCAGCAACTTAGTGAGACCCTGTTTCCAAATAAAAAATAAAATAGGTCTGGGGGTATAGCCCAGAGGTAGTAGGCTCCTGGGTTCCATCCCCAGTATGACAAAAAAAAAAAAAAGAGAGAGAATAACTATTTTCAGAAAACTAAGTGAGCCTATATACCATAAAACAAGAACAGGATACTATAAAAAAGGATCTTTGAGAAATATTTTTAAAGTTCTTAGAAATTAAAAACATGATAGCTGAAATAAATTCTCTAGAAAGATTCAAAAAGTCAAATATCTCAGGCAATAGAATAAAACAGCAAAGAGCTAGATAACAGAAAAGATTTTTTTTAAATTAGAGAGTTTTTTCCAAGAGACCCAAAATCTGAATAATAGGAGCGCCAGAATGTGAGAAAAAAAGAAAAAGGAAATTACCAAGGAAATACTAGAAGGCTGCAGTCTTAGATTGAAAGGGTTCATCAGTTATCCACTGTGAGGGAATGAATGAATGAATGAAATAACAGAGCACACCATGGCACATCATTATGAAAAGAAAACTTGAGCATCCCACTGTATAAAGATGACAAAAAATTCCAGAGAGTTAAAACTGGACACCTTCAAATAATCAGAAAAGAGAATAGCAACCAGGTGTGGTAACATATGCTTGTAATCCCAGTACTTGGGAGGCTAACACAGGAGGATCACAGGTTCAAAGCCAGCCTCAGCTACTTAGCAAAGCTATCAGCAATTTAGTGAGATCCTGTTTCAAAAAATAAATAAAGCCGGGTGTGGTGGCGCACGCTCGTAATTCCAGTACTTGGGAGGCTGAGACCAGAGGATCCGGGTTCACAACTTAGTGAGACCCTGTTTCAAACTAAAGAATAAAAAAAAAAATAGGGCTGGGGGTGTAGCTTGGAGGTAGAATGCCCCTGGGTTCAATTTCCAGTACCACAAAATAAATAAATAAATAAATAAATAAATAAATAAATAAATAAATAAAATAGGGCTGGGGGTATAACTCGGAGGTAGAATGCCCCTGGATTCAATCTCCAGTACTGCAAAATAAATAAATAAATAAATAAATAAATAAATAAATAAATAAATAAAATAGGGCTGGGGGTATAACTCAGAGGTAGAATGCCCCTGGGTTCAACCCCTAGCACCACACACACAAAAAAGAATGAACGAAAGAAAGAAAAGAGCGTGGTATATTGTTTTCAGTAGCAAAACTGGAAGTTAGAAGATATTAGAGCACACTTCGGAAAGTCTAAGTCTTAACTTAGACTTCTATGCCTGGTAAATATCAATTAAAGATAAAGGTAGAATAAAAATATTGTTAGGCATACACAGTGACCCAAAATGTGCACTGTTTCTCCTTAAGCTACTGGGATTTGTGTGCCACCAATGCTTGGTGTGCACGAAGAAAACACAAGACTTGGGGGCGGGGCATGCAGCTCACTGGTAGAGCACTTTCCCAGCATGCATGAAACTCTGTTCAATCCTCAGCACTGAAAAAAAAGAAAAGAAAGAAAGATTTGGGATCTAGGAAACGTGGACTCCAACATTGAACTGACAGAAAAATGGCAAAAGCCATTTCCAGCAGAAGAATTTTTCAGTGAGCATAGAAAGCATTGGAGTAGGGGACAGAGGATTCCAGGAGGGCTGGTTCCTCAAGAGTGAGGAAGGTTAAGAAAAAGAACACATTACCTGCTGCGGTGGAGTATAGTAGGAGTGCCTTTGTGTTTCTTTCATAGTTTGGTAATGAATTGGTGATAGGAGTAGAGAAAGCAAAGCTAATGTAAAAACAAGGTAATCACTTCTAGTAATGACACACTTGGTCATTTAGACCATCCCTCACACTGAGGATAACTGTTAGTAGAAAAGCTGTATTAAAATAAGATACATACTTGAACGCATCAACAAGTTAACTAGGTAATGAAGAATAACTGAGCCGGGATCCTGGAGAAGACAGAGACCCAGGGAAGTTAACCTATTATATGGTGCTGCACAGTCGATCCTGGAGGAAGAAATATTAAAGGGATATTTTTCAGGCAGAAAGAAAATGGTCACTTATAGAAGATCAGAAATATAGGAAGGCATGAATTAAAAGGTAAACATATAGGTAAATGAATATTGGCTGTACAAAACAATACTGCCAATGTCTTTGGGATGTGTATATATATATATATATATATATATATATATAGGTGTGTGTGTGTGTGTGTGTGTATGCATCTGTGTATATGCACACACATTTAAAATACACAGTAAGAATAGCACATAAGACATAAGTCAGGGTGGGGATAAATGGAGTTAGTGTTCTAAGGTTCTTGCATTAGCTGGGAAAAAGATAAGAATATTAAGTAAGTTAGACATTAAGTCAAGGATGCTTGTTGTAATCTAGTGTAGTCACAAAACAAATAATGAAAGTGTGTAAAATATCTAGTTTATTACAAAGGAAAGAATAATAAAAATTATAAAATGTAAAAGACGACAAGGGATAGGAGAGAACAAATAAAAAATACTTAGTGTTTTAGTAGTATAAACTCAAACGTATCCGAATAACATTAAAGGAAAAATGACCTGCCAACTAAAAGACAAGAGGGCCCTGAGCATGTAGCTCAGTGGTAGAGCGCTTGCCTAGCATGTGTGAGGTCCTGTGTTTGATCCCCAGCATGGCAAAAAAAAAAAGAAAAAAAAAGACAAAAGTTAGAAGGGAGGCAGAGTGACACTTATCTGCATTTACTTTTTTTGGATAATTCTGACTTTTGGAGCCATGTTAATGGTTCCTCCGTGTTCTCTGTAATCGGCATGGATGGGGACAAGGATAACTTGGAATACAAACAGAAATGTGAACCTAACTCTTTCAAATAGATAAAGTTATACTAAAAGGGGAAGACAGTAAGGACTCACCCAAGTAACTTTTGAACACACTATTTGGACTCTATACCCTCTACTAAAGACAAAAGAACTGAAGGCACCTACTGAACCCCGTCAGTAGGTTTCTTTTATACAGTGGTGTGGATTAACAGTTCTGAAACCACTTTCTCTATGTTTTAAGATCGATCGAATAAGTAAGCATTGTTTGAACAATGAGAGGAAGGTTTCTGGGGGAAGGCTAGAATGAATCCTCTGTTGAATTGGAATGACAGATATTCTTATGAATGTAAGTTTTGGATGGATATAAAAGTAGATACAGAGGTGTATGTGTGTGTATGTGTCTGTCTGTCTGTCTGCCTCAGTCTTGGTTTGTCACTGAAAGGGCCCAGAAGCAGAGGCACAGTGGCAGTGAGCACTCCCGGTGCCTAGAGCTTGGTTTCTCAATACTTGTTCTCTATGGAAACGTTCCCAGTGCTCTTTGGAGAAATGGATGATTCCAGAGCTGGGGCTGGGAAATGTGAATAAGCCTGAACTGTCACGTTGTGGCAGAAAGTGCTCAGAGAATGACGGCATGACAAGAGGACAGCTGGGAAGTGTTTTGTTTGTTTGTCTTTTATTTGATGTTGTGGTACTAGGGATCAAGCCCAGGGCCTCGAGCATCCTAGGCACGTGCTTTACCACTGAGCTACATCCTCAGCCCTGGATGTTTATAAGCATCAAAGTTAGTAATAGTAATTTATTCCTAAATTGAATAGAAATGAATTCTAAAAAACAGGAAGATGTAACGCCAAGTCAACATGAGTGAATGAATACATAAATAAGGGAGAAGGGAAAACTCTTCATTACAGTGGAATGCCAACTGTTAATGGAAACGGGATGATGGAAT
>PVJS01038386.1:0-19437 GCA_004027185.1 Glis glis
GTACCGGGGATTGAACACAGGGGCGTTCTACCTTCGCGCTACACCCCCGGCCCTATTTTTTATACTTTATTTTGAAACCGGGTCTCACGAAGTTGCGGAGGGCCTCACTAAATAGAGAGAGAGAGAGAGAGAGAGCTGAGGCTGGCCATGAACCCGGATCCTCCGGTCTCCGCCTCCCAAAGTACTGGGATTACAAGCGTGTGCCACCACGCCCAGCTCCAATTCATTCTTAAGGTTATAGAATTGGTTCTAAAATTAGATGAAATAGTATAAGAAAGAAAATCAGAGGCTAATGCAATTGACATTGATGAGAAACCTCAGTGTGTCAAATGTACCTGTGCTTCACAGGAATCCTAAACAGTGATTAAATAGGGTTTTATCCTAGGAATGCTAGGGTGGTTTTATTTTAGGAAAAATCTATTAACATAATATATTATTAAGATAAAATTAGAAGTCTCTCTCCTTCCTTTGACTGTACTTTGACTCTTCTGTATTGAGGCTGTATCCATCAGAATTCTTGCAGCTATAATCTAAAAGATTGACCACATAACTTAGAGGAAAGGAGATTTATTTTCTTATAGTTTCAGGTTCAGTCTATGTGAGGCCAGGGACCGTGGGTCTCAGGGCATGGCAGCAGGAAGTAGAGAGAGGGAGAGCACATGGATTGTGCTCACGCCATGGAGGCCGGAAGCAAGAGAGAGCAAACAGGGGGAGGAGGAACCATATATACGTAGGATATATATATATATATATATATATATATATATATATATATATATTATCTCCAAGGCCGCACCCCCAGGGACCACCTCCTCCAGCCACACCCTACTGGCCTATTGGGTACTGCCCAGGTAAATCCATTACAATGGATTCATCCACTTCTGGTATTACAACCCTCATGACTCAATTATATCAACCCTGAATATTAATAAATGAGCTCTTTAGGGGACATTTTATATTCAGCATTAAAACAGAGGCATAATATTCAGTGTATGAATGGCCCAAAGAGTTTCACTGTCCCTCCCCGCTTGGTCAATGTGATGGCAGCCTCTTCCTCCACTCCTCGGTCTCTTTCCATGACTATAGGCTGATGGAAAACTCGGGCCATATAAGGTTCCACACCCCCAGGGCGATGGGGGTAATGATGGATGTGTTGCTTATTTTAGGGGATTCAAAGTGGGTGAAAAGAAAAACTATTTCTAGGACAGTGAGTCAGAGGGTAGGATGAGAGAGAGCAGGTCAAGGAAGAAAGAAATGAATTAGAAACAGAAATTTAGATTTCTAATGACATCCAGTCACCAGTCTCTCCATGTATTTAGAACACTGAGAGGGAAATTCCATGATATTTCATAGGAACATCTAAAGCAAAGATATATGAAGTGTGTGTGTGTTTCTGTGTGTCTTTGCATGCACATAATACTAGGGATTGAACCCAGCAGCATTCTACATCCGAGATACACCCCTGGCCCTTTTTAAAATTTTTTATTTTGAAACAAGGTCTCACTAGGTTGCTGAGGGTCTTGCTAAGTTGCTGAAGCTGACCTCAAACCTTTGATCCTCCTGACTCAGTCTCCCAAGTACTGGGATTACAGGTGTGTGCCATGCCCTGTTAAGAGAGATGAAATCCCTTCCTTCCTCCCTCCCTCTCTTCCTCCCTCCTTTCTTTCTTTCCTTCTTTCAGATTGAACCCAGGGACATTCTACCTCTGAGCTATACCTCCAGCCCTTTATTAATTATTATTATTTTTATTTTGAAACAGGTCTTTGCTAAGTTGCTGAGGGCCTTGCTAAATTGCTGAGGCTGGTCTTGAACCTGTGATTCTCCTGTCTCAGCCTCCCAAGTACTGTGATTACAGGCTCGTGCCACCATACCCGGCAAGAGATATGCAACCTAATCAGACATTTCAAGCAAAATTTTTGAAGGCATTTCATGGATTTTATTTTTTGTCCGGTGTGTGTAACATACAGTCTTCCTCTTGAATGGGGCACAGAACTATTTGTATGTCTTGAGGGAAAAAGGTAATAAGCACGGTGTAGTATAGTCATCTTTTTTCCATCAGCAGGAAAAATGTTCCACAGTGTTATCAAGTGGATTTTGTAGGATATTTTTCCATAGATTCCTGAATCTATAAAAGAATACACATTTGGTAAATATGTACCTACTCAGAACAACAAATTATTAATCTAGAAATAGAATAAAATTTCTTTTACCTGACAAAGTATTTGTAAGAAGTCCATAGGAAACATCATAATTAGCTATGAAAAATTACTTGTACTCCTGTTAAAGTGAGGATAAAAACATGCATACCTACTATCATTTTTATTACTAGAGGTGCCAGACATTGCAATAGAACAAGAAAAAATACAATAAAGGACATAACATTAGAAATACAATAAAATCATAACCATTACCAATTTTTAATAAACCTACATTTTTTTCTAGAACTATATAACAGATTCAAGGGTAATACTGTTAAACTAGAGAGATCAGTTAGAATCATCATCAATTAGAAAATTTAAGCCACGTGTGGTAGCTCATGCCTGTAATAGCAGTACTTGGGAGGCAGAGACAGGAGGATAGCAGGTTTGAGGCCAACCTCTACAACTTAGATTCTCAGTAACCAAGATCGCTTTTCAAAAAAAAAAAAAATAAAGATGACTGGGATGTAGCTAGGAGGTGGAATGCCCCTGAGTTTGATCCCAAGGAACACACACACACACACACACACACACGAAAAAATGCAATAGGTAACGGATTCTATTTTTTTTTTGCAGAATTGGGGATTGAACTCAGGTGCATTCTATGTCTGATTTACACCCCCAGCCCTATTTTTTATTCTTTATTTTGAAACAGGGTCTCACTAAGTTGCGGAGGGTCTAAGTAGCTGAGACTGGCCACGAACCTGCAATCCTCCTGTCTCAGTCTCCCAAGTACTGGGATTACAAGCATGAGCCACCACGCCCGGCTAACAGATTCTATTTTTGATAGGAAAAGAGAAAATGCCTGGATTTAAACTTAAGAAATATATGTCATATTAAGAATTCTCAAGATATAATATTGCAAATCATATTCCTAACATAAATCTATACATTAAAGTAATCCTAGTTGAAAGTGCACCTGAGTTTTAAAAAAGCTAGACTGCAAGGGAAGTTGATTCTAGTATTTTGGGTAAAAGCAAGTATACAAGAACTGGCAAGGATTTTTAAAGAGGTGAATTTGGGGAGGCTTGTTCTAGATAAAGTTCAGCATTGGAAGTAGGTGGTCTTGATATAGGAAGAGACAGAGGTGGAAGTGAATGAAACAGAGACCAGAAACAAACCTAATGAGAATTTACTTGGTGATTTAGATGGCATTTAAAACCAGTGGGAAAAGACTAAATTTCAGTAAATTAGGTTGGAATAGGTATGTATCCAAATATTAAAAAGTCATATGATATTATCAAATTATATCATGCAAGATGAACTAAAAAGTCCTATAAAAGAATTGAAAAAAAACATAGGAGACTATCTTTTATATTCTTTTAATATTTATGTTTCTGGGAATATGCTTAAGCTAAATTTTCCATTTGTTCTATTTTTGTGTATTTCTCCATTTGGGGTATTTGTTCTTGGGATAGTATATTGATTATTGATTATGCACTATCTCTATTTCACAATTTTCTGGTTCTATGTTTAAAATTGCTTGTTTGCCTGCCTATGAATCCTTATTTCAGGAAATTGTAATTTCCTTTTTGACTGAAATAGCATTACTGAGACCAGGTTATAGTTACTGTTGTTGAATGAATCCCTTATATTTGCAGATCCATTTATACTTAGTGTTGGCTAAACAATTTCCTTCTTAAATCTGGAAGGTTAGGTCAGGTTTTTAGTAGCCCATTTTATAGATGAAGGAAACGAGGTTCAGAGAGCCATAAAATGGTAAATGGTGATTTCAAGAATGGAATGAAACATTAAATTTTTTAATATTTATTCTACCACCTTGTGATTCTCAATGAGGTGCCACATGTCACTATGGGAGTGCATTAGAATCTCAGTGTGTAGAAGTATGTGAACTGTTTGAAAATGTGAGGACACTCAAATAAAAATAAAATGCATTTGTTTTAGCTGTTTTATTGTATTTGGAAACATCAACAAAGAGAAAATGAAACTTGCTTATTAAGAGTTATAGGTTGACATTATGTATATTTATGAAATTATCGATGCCAATCTCAATACCATGTACAGGGAAGGGGAGGGAGTAGGGAGGGAGCCATAGGGAAGCTCACTAAATGTTGTATGCATGTATGTCCCGGTCACTCAGAACTTCAGGAAATTATGGATAAGCAAAGTTGAAATAAGGACAAGTTTCCAGAGAGTAGTATAATCTATGCAGAGTCGTGAAGTTTGTTTTGCCCTAATATTAATGTAACAAGTAAGAACTGAAGTCAACAAAATTAAAACATCGTACCAGACTCCAATTCCAATGGTTGACTCAAGTTCTTCTGGAGTGATAGACACAGGTGTGAAGCATTTCACTCTCACTCAAATGTAGAAATGGCAAAGGTAGAAATAATCTAAAATGTGAACTAAGAAATTAGAAGCAGGAAGTAAAAAAAAAAGGCAAGTCCAGTAAGAATACGTTGTACAGTTTACTGTATTTCTCAAGGTTTTGCTGGCAGTGGGAGAAAATTGCAAGTTCATCAAGGGCAAAAAGAGAACTCAAGAGAGGGATCACATACACAAGCAAAGGCATACCAGAATACCTGCACGGGAATAAAATTCTGCGGATAGCAAATAAAAAGCGAACAGGTCTCACCTTTTAATTTAACTTTCAATTTTTGAATTTAAAAAATAGGCAAATGTTCTCCATGTTCAAAACTTAAAGGTATAAAAGAATAATCCTTGAAAATCCTCCCTTCAGTTCTATCTTCCAGACACACTGCTTAGTTTTCTGGAAATAACAAGATTTCTAGTTCTTTGGGTATCCTTCCAGAGATATTCCATGCTACATGTACAAAAATTAAAAGCAAATATACATATATTTTTTCTGATCACTCTTCCTTTACATAAATAGAATAATATTATGAACTATGCTGCATCTTGTTTTAAAAGACACCATATCTTGAAGATTGTTGCATATTACTATACAAAGGACTTCTTCATTTGTAAAGAGCTTTCCTGAGGTATAATTCACATACCATACAATTCATCCATTTAAAGCATACAATTCATGGCTTTTAGTATATTTACAGAGTTGTACAACCATCGCCACAATTAGTTTTAGAACATTTCATTACTCTCAAAAGAAACTGCGTACCCTTTAGCCGTAACTGCCCAATCCTCCATCTTTCCCAGCCCCAGGCGACCACTAATAGACTTTCTTTTTGCCTATTCGAGACATTCTGTATAAGTGGAATCATACAATGGCTTCTTTCACTTTCCATATGGTTTTCAGGGTTCATCGATGTGGTAGCATGTAATCAGCTTCTAGCTGAGAATAGATGGACGGCTACAAAGATCCTATGTGTAAAATACGTGTCTGACATATGGATACACAGGCACAATGCTCTCGGTGTGTTAACTATTTCATGTGTTTATACACAAGTCATTCTTATGCATTAATTCTCATTAATTCATTAATTTAAATGCTCAGATATATAGATTTGCTTCACCAAACTTTTGTAAGGCATCATCCCTATTTGGGTATTGGCAGGTGGGGTCTAACGTTTACATTAAGTGACTTAGAGGTGAACTGCAGCTGTCCCAAGCTCACAGTCTGTTGAGGGCATTTCAGTATTTAATCCTCATACCAGTTTTCAGGTTCCTCTTGAAAGGAAATAAAGGTGTATGGACTGCAGTGCCCCTATCATAATAGAGAAGGGGCCTGCCTCTCTCGATGACAGTTCCACCTGCTGTTCTCTGCATCCTAAGTTGCTCTTCCTTTTCAGGCCCCTCAGTCCCTTAGTTGTCTCCTTTCTCTCCTTCACCTGCAGTCTTGCCCTCTCTACAGATTCACACACTGGTTGTGTGTATGCTCCATGTGATTAATCACATCCCCTTGAGCCCTCATCTACTTCTAGACCTCCACCTTCATTCTTCTCTCCACACTCTATCTTCGCTCCCTTGTTGATTCCTAAGAGCATACGTTTGCTAGTCGTGAAGCTATCGACAATATCAGAAACCATGAAAATGTTTTCTTTTTCCAAATATCAGACCCATCTGCCCATCTGTCAACATCTCTACTGGGATAACTTACAGGGTCAGAAACTAAAATAATCCACTAGGATCCTCTCTGCACACAGATCTGGCCCTCTTGGCTGCCATTTGCTTCTTTTCTCTCCTCCAGCTTTCTCATTCCAGTACAAGGTATCACTTTCAATTACAGATTACTCAGAGCTCGCCCTCCCTCCCTCCCTCCCTTCCTTCCTGTATTGGGGATGGATCCTAGGGATGTTCTACCTCTGAGGTTCCCCTTCCTTCCAGCCTTTTTGATTTTTATTTTGAAACTAGGATCTTGCGGTGGCCTTGAACCTGTGATCCTCCTGTCTCAGCCTTCCAAGTACTGGGATTACAGGTATGTGCCACCATGCTTGGCTCGGAATGAATCTTGATGCTTTAATCCATCCTGGCTATTCTGATTCCTGAGTATGCATTTTTCCCATCTCTCGTTTCTCTACCCTAACATATGCATTATTACCTCCTGGGTGGACCACTAAAATGCCTCTTAATTAGTCTCCTGCTACCCTTACCCTCATCTGCTCCACTCTCCCCTCTGCAGAAGGAGTGATCTTTGAACACTACAAATTGGCTATGAGATTTCCCTGCTTCCAACTCATTAGCGGTTTGCCATCAGGGGAAAGCTCAGCGTCCTGTGCTCTTTCTTGCCTCCTGCCAGCCTTTGCTACTCTTTCACAAGTTCTGTGGTCCATCACTCCTCGGCTCTGCAGTCTGTCCGGTGTTTGGGCTCCTTCCCGCCCTCACTTTTCCTCTCCTCTGCACCTGTGGACCTGCTACTCCCTCTGAAGGTCTCAGTGCTTCCTTCCTTGAGCCCTCCCTGTTACGCTCACAGCATTACACGACATCCTTCCTATCAATATGCGCAGCGTGTGCCTCTGTGGTCATCAGCGTTGTGTTTTAATGTCCATATCCTGCATAAAATATTACGTTTCGCCGGGCGTGGTGGCGCACGCTTGTAATCCCAGTACTTTGGGAGGCGGAGACCGGAGGATCCGGGTTCGCGGCCAGCCTCAGCGCTCTCTCTCTCTCTCTCTCTCTCTCTCTCTACTTAGTGAGGCCCTCCGCAACTTCGTGAGACCCGGTTTCAAAATAAAGTCTAAAAAATAGGGCCGGGGGTGTGGCGTGGAGGTAGAACGTCCCTGGGTTCAATCCCCGGTACCGCAAAAAAAAAAAAAAATTAAGTTTCATGAGGGTGGAGTCTGTGTCTCTTTGGCTCACCCAACAGAGGAGTGACAGGTGTGGAGGGAACACTGAACCGTATATGTTTGGCATGGCGGAGGTGACTGCTAATCATTGAAGGCTTGTGACATGCCGGCCACTGCAGTCCTATAATGCTCATGAAGGATTTCTCTATGTCGGTACCTATCAGTGAGCAGCGCCTGGAGGAAATGCGGATGCAGCTGAGAAACGACTGGAACTGTAGAACTACAGGCACTCTGAGATGTGTGGGGTGTAGGTGAATAGGACATCAGTGGGATTCTGGAAAATGGGGAGTTATGAGCACAGGAGGGAAGTGGTTTCTAAGAGATGGATGGACAGGGGACGGAAATGAGGAGCAGACTCAGTCTTCCTTAATTTGAAGTTCTGCCTGAATTTGACATTATTTTTGTGCCATGGTTATTCTGATAACTACATCAGAAGCAAATACTAAAACAGCTTCAAATCGACTTCCTTCCACCCAAACTCACCTGGTCAGTCTCACAAAAATAACTTCTTTATGTGAAGTGGGAGCTTCAGTTTATTTTGGTTTCCTTTATTTTATTTTATTTTATTTTTGCATATATCACAGTGTCTGAAAGGGCACATGATAGTATTTGATGAATGAATGAGTGAATGCATGATTAAACAAATTTGTTGTTCAGTGATAGTGCTCTTCTTTATATACTGTTCTTCTGGAGACTTGTAGACAGCTCGGTTTTAAAAGAGGAATCAAAGTCAGGTGTGGTAGTATACTCCTGTATTCCCAGTACTTAGGAGACTAAGACAGGAAGACCACAGGTTCGAGACCAGCCTCAGCAACCTACCAAGGCCCTCAGCAACTTAGTGTGACCCTGTTTAAAAAAAAAATAAAATAAAATAGGGCTGGGGGTATAGCTCAGAGGTAGAATGCCCTTGGGTTCAATTCCCAGTACCACAAAAGAAAAAATAGGTATTAACTTTAAGGACAGGGATTTCAGGATCTTTGCCAGGCAGTGTGGAGATATTTTAGAGTACTGGGATTTTTAGTAGAAATTGTAGAATCTGGATAGTTAGAATTGTGAATAGCAATTCAAGGCACCTTCATGATCTCTGGAGCAGTGTTTGAATTCAAGTGGAAAGGAATTTATTTTGAAAATCCTAAGCAAGAATCTTTGCATTGGGTACATTAATTTACTGAAATTCACACTCACCCCTCTTAAAGGTATTGGGACATTCCAAAATACATAAAATATAGAAATATTGAGAACACTGAAAACGTTTATAGAAATTATTTTGTATTTAAGTGGAAGATAATCACTTTACAAATTTAAGAGCATGATATATAAACTGGTTTGCTCAGAAATTATAATATCAGATGGGCGTGGTGGCGCATGCTTGTAATCCTGGTACTTGGGAGGTGGAGACCAGAGGATCTGGGTTCGTGGCCAGCCTCAGCTACTTAGTGAGGCCCTCTGCAACTTCGTGAGACCCGGTTTCAAAATAAAGTATAAAAAATAGAGCCGGGGGTATAGCTCGGAGGTAAAATGCCCCTAGGTTCAATCCCCGGTACCGCAAAAAAAAAGAAATTATAAAATCTCAGATAGCATATTAAAACAGAGTATTCACTCAATATTTATTAGTCAGGTTCTATATTTTAAGCTCTCTCTCTCAAGCTTTGGCTATGCATTTATAGGTATGTGTTTGTATACACACATTCACTATTAGGGTTGAAGAGGAATTTTATCCCCAAACCTCAGGTCAACCTGGATTCATTAACAACGAACAGAGGTAATAGAATTATGTGGTAAAGTCAAATGGTAGTTTAACATCTAACCTCAAAATTATCAAAATGAATACTCTTCATTTTTAGATCTTCTGGGGATTGCAAGGTCTAGTTTCTTATTTTTAATTTTTTGAAAATCTATTCTAGAAATCAGAGCATGATGTACCTCATTTCAACTGGCAACACCCAAGCAGCTATTCCCAAGTCATTGGGGCCTTATTGAGAGAACAGCATAAGGCCACCTTCAAATTAAAACCCAAAGCAAAAACAAAGCAATGCAGGGAAGAGGGAGGACACAGATTCCTTTCCATTTCTATGAAACAGCAGCACTTCCTGGCATTTCCCTTTCAAAATTTGCAATCCAGAGGATCTGATAGTGTCGGTAATTTTACTTAAAATCCTTCCTACTAAATAGTTTCAAAATATTTTTGAAGAACAGATGGTATAGGCTAGAGGAAGAAAGAAACATTGCATGTTAAACATTTTATTACTCAATTAAAATATCATCATTTAAAGTGCTGACTCTACTATGGGAATTACGCAGGTTTGTCATCGAGGAAGACCCAGAGAGTATGTGCAGGGAGAGGGATGGGAATATACGAGTTTAAATGGGACTCTGCCCATGGGGTGAAAATGAGGAAGGCGCTTCTCCCTGTCACCCTCGCCCTGCCCCCCCCTCTCTCCACACACATACCCACGCACCCACCCAGACACATACCCACACACACACACACACAACCAGGTAAGCAGATGGGTTATTTTTGTGTGTGTGAAGGTGTTAGGAAAAACTGGTTTTCAGTTTTGAATCATGTGCCTCTGGGCACTTTGAAAACTGCCTCTTTGGCCTCTTTTTAAGACCAGTTTGAAGAAAAAAAAAATAGGCACATAGGCAGAATAGAATAAAGAAACCACCTGTGTGGATTTGAGAAATATGCAGGCTACAAAGTTTGTGGCTCTTTGAAGTGAGTTTAGTTATAAAAAAAAAAAGCAGCCCTGTCTTCTTGCATCTTTTGTGCTGCTTTTTCTACAAGGGAAGGAGCTACTGAGAACCAAATGCCAGCATTTCAGTAAACTTGTCGACTTGACACTTGTTTTCAATCATGTTAACCTTTCATCCCTGTGAATGATTTATGTATGAGAGCTTCCACTATTTTAGGAGTCCTTTTCTTGGGTAATTCAGCTGTTTTCATTAGTTATGATAGACTATTTGAATAAATGATTTGATTCCCTCAAAGTTAAACAAGACCACAAAGGAAAGAAAACACCACCAATCATTGTGTAAAATATATATTTATAGTATTTTCAAGTAGTCACTTTTGAGCTAAAAATATTCTTTTTTTTAAAAAAAGGAGGAAGATTAAATCATGTAAGAATGACGCAAATGGCATTAGCATTTACTTTTCCCTTGCTTCACATATTTATAGGAAAATATTGCAGCCAAGACTGAATGTAGAAACAAATCCATTAATTATGGAAAGTGCAAGAAAATAACAGCCTACAAATGGTCCTTGTGTGTCCTGTTGTGTTTTTGTATGCCTTCGCTCTCCCTAAGAAGTGTCATCCATGTCCAGAGTTGGTGTAGGCTGCGTTCCCAACAATGGTAGGGTTGTAGTGGAATCTGTCTCCACCACCTAAGTTATGGGGCCTGAAACAGTGAACACCATACAGTGGCTCTGCCTCCCCTAAATTATGCTGTTCATGTGACCCCATCATTATTCCCAGGACCTGTGCCCTTTGCCCTTGATCTCATTTCTACAGGATTTAGACAAGTGTCAGCCCATTGGAATGCCACACGATAGTGACCCTGAATTTTGCTGGGGGGAAAAAAACCGAGTTTAAATCTAGTATTGAAAGTATATGGTATGCTTTGTGACTAGAGTAGTCAATTTCTTCCTGATATAAAATTAGCCCTAGCCTGTGTCAGAGACATTTATCTTTCGATTTGGCTCAGGTTTTCTGCTCTTCAGAGTAGCTAAGGCATTTATAAAAGATTGGATCTTCTTTCTTTCATTTCATTTTCTTTTTTGCTGTTATATTGGGTGCAAAGGGAGATTTCAGGGGATTCTCCTTAATGTTAAGTTTCCAGATATTATTTCTAATTTTTTAAAAATTCAAAATAGAACACTTTCAGAAACAAAACAAAACACGGCTTAGCTAAACATACTAGGCTAAAGATGGTGGGTGTTTATTACTTGATGGATGGTTGAGTGGTAAGAGGGTGTAATTCAGAACCAAGAGGTACCACCCCTTGGCTGGTCCTGAGCCCCTTTGGGGGGAAAAGCAGTCTTTAATTACATCTGGAACTCATTAATTCTTTTTGGAGCCTCTTTCCAGATCAGCTCCCCCATCAGCCTCCCATTGAGCAACAGAAATTCCAGATGGTTCCCTCCATATGCCAGTTCTCATTCTCTTCAAGGAGGATAGATGGGTCACTGACAGAGGATGCTGGCGTAGCTGTGGCCCAAACGGGACAAGGTGGAGAGCACTGGGCCCCAGCGAACTTAGAGATGGCCCATCATTTATGTTTATTAGGGGGTTGTATAAAGAACTAATTCAGGGTGATTTGTTTTGAAATGTCTTGAGTAATTTCACAGAAAAGATGCTACTTCTAGAAAATGTGGTGCATTGATCCCCAACTTGCACCTGGGAAGAAGAGAGAGCCTCCGCAAGCTGTCATGGGAGCAGAGGACTGATCAATTTGGTCCTGCAACTGATCTGCTCTGGAGGCTACATCAGCATGAATGCTTCTGCGTGTGTCACTGTAATTAATCTCTGTTACTGTAATGCACAGAGAACCCATTTATTTATTTATTTATTTGGTACTGGGGATTGAACCCAAGGGCATTCTACCTCCACCCCCAGCCCTATTTTATTTTTATTTTGAAACAGGGTCTCACTAGATTGATGAGAGTCTCACTACTTGCTGAGGCTGTCCTCAAACCTGTGATCCTCCTGTCTCAGCTTCCCAAGCACTGGGATCAGAGAATCCCCTTATAACAACCTTGCAGGGCATGTGTTTATTTCATTTTAGCAGAATTATGTTATAATAGGCACATCGATAGACTTTCCAGTTTGAAGTAGCTGGGAAAGAAGATAGGATCAACCTCCCCTAATTAAAGGCTATATTATCATTTCAAGTCTATCACATTATATTTATTTTGTTTATAAATCTGTCTTTATGTGTGCATGTATGATGTTCATACCCTGACATATATCAAAATGTATAATTACAATGCACCAATAAATGAACATAAAAAGTTAAAAAAAATAAATCTGTCTTTATCTGATGATGGGAAACACTGTCTCACTTATCTGAATTCCCACCACTTGACAAGAGTTGATGTGTCATAGGGAAGGGAAGAAAGAACAACAACAAAAGTTGGATAGATGCATCCAGGAAATGTAAAAGTGCAGCTTCAAAAGAAGTTAGAGCAAGCCAGGCATGGTGGCACAGGCCTGAAAATACAGTACTTGGGAGGCTGAGACAAGAGGACTGGAGGTTCGAAGCTAGCCTCAGCAACTTAGCAAGGCCCTCAGCAACTTAGTGAGAGCCTGATTTGAAATAAAATAAAAGAGCATAGGGGTGTAGCCTCGAGATATAATGCCCCTAGGTTCAATCCCCAGTATCAGAAAAAAAAAGAAAAGAAAAAGAATTTTGGGCAATGTTTGTTTCTACTCTGTCTTCATCCTATCATTTTCATCTGGGAACTATTGGGTTTTGTGTGTGTGTGTGTGTGTGTGTGTGTGTGTGTGTGTGTGTGTGTTGTTTGGTGTTACTTTTGAGCACTTAGATATGCTAGGTATTGTTCTGGTCCTGAAAAAATAAATGTGTGATAGCTCTGATCTCTGTTCTCGAGCAGTTATGTTAGGTAACTGTCTGACTCTTCAGAAATTTTTTGTTACATTTGGAGTTGAACAATTAATAGGAAAAATTTCTTCTAAGAGAGCTATGTAATAAAGACAAAAGGGAATATTTAAATTTCTATGTACTTATATTTTAGCTGGAAAGTATATTCAAAATGGCTACTATAATACTTTCCTCTGTGTGCGTGCGTGCGTGCGTGCGTGTGTGCGTGCGTGTGTGTGTGTGTGTGAGAGAGAGAGAGAGAGAAACACTTTAGATAAAGCACTTAGTGAACTAATTTTACAGTTTTGTTCAGTCAGTTCAATAGGCAAACTGGTAGAATGGGTCAGAGTTTAGAACAGATAAAGGCCATTTGTATAGAAATCTTGTTTTGAAAGTATTTTCTTTAAATAATTTTTATCTTAAAATTATGAACCTGTAAAATGTATGTGAAGCCTAGAATGTTCTCTTGACATTTCCCTTTTTGTTAGACTATTTTGAAAAGTACCAAAGATGGGATTGAAATATATATTTATTTTTTATCTGTCTAGCCTGATAGTTCATTTTGTACCAGTCAATGATGAACTCTTGAATTTACAATATATTGGGGATTAATCTCAACAAGTCTGGGGAGCATTTATTGAGTGTCTTTATTTTCAACATTACAACAAGCACAGAGATTTAAAATACAGTCTTTCCTCTAATCGGAATAATAAATTTTGGTCTCTGGTGAAGGTATCACTGGAGTGTGAAAGAGAGAGGTGGTTTCCTCAGAGGGCGTGGTGGAGCCCAGGAGGAACCTGGGAAGGGCTTGTGATCAGCTCAAGCACTTGCATAGTTGCATTCTGATGGATGAGTGGGTGGTGCCGATGATGCTGGACCCTGTGTCCAACTGAGATGAGAGGAGGGAGAGAGAGCATGCAGAACCGATGCACTAGGCCTCCAGATGTTACACCTCACCTCTGCCCGCGTTTTCCTGGCTAAGTCATTTGGCTTCATCTCTCTGAAAAGGAAGCTGGAAACTAGAGTCTTAACTGTGGGCTCAGGAGGAAAAGGGAAACGGCTCCTTACCGCCCCATAGTCTTTGCCACAGGAGGGTATGACTTGTCTTATAACTGAGGAAGCAGGCGAGGACTGAAGAGAACAACTCATGACAAGTTAACGTGCTTGGACATGTCCTTAGGAACAGGATGCATTGTTTCCTGGAGTGAGAAGTGAACTTGTGTTAACAAAAGAACTCTTTACAAACCTTTACATGTGTGGGTGATTGTGGTACTTGAAATTTAAGCAGAAATTTTATTTGATGTCTTCGGTTCACGGTGAATTACTACTCATCCTCAGAAAGTAACACTTAATACATTGACATACGTGAAATATTTACTGTTCTACAAGAGAAAGTTTTATTCATATGACTTTATTGTTAATTCCAGGCAAAAATCTATGATTGTTTCCTCTACAATTTTGTGGAAAAGGCTTTTATGAAAAGGGAAATAAAGAATAATGGTTTTAAGTTGTCCATGAGCTCTATAAGCATGCCAAACAAATGGATCACAGTAAAAACAATGGTCCTGTCCAATATTTACTGCGCATGTGCCCTTTACATGGCCTTACAGTGAGCAGGAGAAAACAACAGACACCTTACTAGTATTATATAAGCAGTGTAGATGTATTAACTCATCGAACCCTCACACGTATCCTACGCATGAAGGAAATGTTTTTATTATAACACCCATTTCACAGACAAGACAACTGAGGTAGATTTCATTGGTGGTCTACACATTTAATAAGTACAGAGCCTGCTGTAGGAAGCCAAGGTTGCTTTTACCATTCTGTATCTCCCTGAAATTAAAGCCAAAAGTGAAGGGAAAGAGACAGAGGGCAGGGAGCTCATTCCATCGATGTGTGTGCATTGAATTAGGCTTAGGGCAGCTGTTTGGGGCCAGAGCAATGTTATGTAATGGCCGCATTGACTAATCATGCCCCCTGCCAGATAGTTCTCTCCCTTTGTCCTACCTGTCATGGCACAAGTAGCAATGTAGGCAGCTCCTGAATTGCCAGGGGAACCCCAGAAAAAAAATCCCTGGAAGAGAGAAGGTGGATCTTGTTTAGGTATAGGTCTGAGAAATTTCTTTTGCTTCCACAGACAGGACCGTTCTTGTGGATACTGAGCTTCCCTCCCTCAATGGCCTCTATGTGATGGGGACTCTAGAATTCCCTGTGGACAGAAGCAATGTTCTCAGCGTGGCATGCCTGCTCGTTGCAGGAGGGGAGCTGAAAGTTGGTGAGCAAAGACCCAAAGACGGGCAACATGGTGGGAACTAAGCTGTGTGAGAAAGGGCCCTGGAGATGGGTGGGCGCCTGCGGCAGCTGCTTAATGGAGGTTGGGGAGGGCTGAGGCCAGGGGTGAGTTTGCTGGCAGAGCTTTAGACGTGGACAGAGGTGACTTTCTCCTGTGCTGAGTCTGCCATCAGTCCATGTTTCAGGCCCCAGAGTCTTCATGTAGCTGCTCATCTCAGGGTTCTTTTTTGGGTCCTTCTGGCTACGGATCAGCCCTCCAGTTAATTATTTGTATCAGAATTCATGTGGCACGCTCATTAGGAAGGTGTCATTGGATGGACGTGAGATCCTCTAATCCACCAACTCACAATAAAGTCCAATCATTGTTTCGACATAGTTCCTTCAGAAAACAGACCTGAAAGCAAAGCTTATGTGCTAATACTTTATTGGGGGCCAGTAGTTCCTGGGGTGTGAGAGTGAAGGGAAAAGAGAAGTGAGGGAGAAAAGCAGGGAGACTGGACACAAGGTGGCCGCATCCTCTAAAGGAAGCATGGCTGCTCATTTGGTTATGAGGGTGACTGAGAGGAGCCTTGGAGAACCACCGTGTCTTGGGAGGATATCAGGCAGATGGTGAGGAGGAGGCCAGCGATACATCTGGTCCACCCTAAGGTCATGGACTTCTCTGTCATTCTTTTTGTTATTTGGGGGAGGGGGGTTCCCATGGCAGACAGTGGAAAGGCCAGAGAACTCAGTAGCGCTAAGAGATGAGGCTCCTCCAGCTGGGAAGTGAGGCATACTGCCAAGACCCCAGGCTGGATGGAGTGGATCTGGGGTGGTGTAATAACCGGGTCTGGTACATCAGCCTACTTAAAACAACAAAACCAACCATCCAAACAAACAAACAAACAACCCACCAACCAACCAAACAAACAAACACAAGTTGTTATCAGGAGACTATATACTTGTTACTAGTATAGGCAATAAATAGAAATACTCAAAACATCACCCCGACCCAAAAGAAACTACCTTTGACTGTAGTAAGGCATTCTACTTGGCCTCCAAAAACATTTAAAAAAATCTCAGAAACAATACTGCCCTATCCCACAGAAAGAATTTTCAGATGAAAAAGAAATATTTAGATGCCATTGTTTGGTGTCATCTACATCTTAGAATCTCTGTTGGGAAGGAATTCTAGGCCTAACTACCTGTCCTAAGATTATATCACTGGAAGAAGATTGCTGAAAAAGTATGGTAAAGCCTCTTCTTGAATATTTCCAGTGACAGCAAAGTCAAAACCTTCCAAGGCAGCCTGGTCCCACTGGTGCAAATCCTAATAGAATTCTCTTCCCTTTATTAACCAAAGTCTGTCTCCCTCTAATTTCTGTAGGTTCATGATTTTCTAGTCCAGCAGTCCAGGACCAGCATAAAACTCAACCCTCGTATAGCACTCCATTCACATTATCTTGAATCATTTATTTTTCAGGTTGTGGAATTCCTATTATTTACCATAGTTCATAGTTATGGCTGTCTTCAAGTTTTATTTTTTTTCCAGTCTAACATATAAAACTGGAAAGCCTTGGAAATTACACAGATGAAATGATTCACATTCCTCAATGTAATTATAACCACAGTTAAAATTTTGATGTTTGGTCTCAAAATCAATTTCTATACATAAACACAAACATGTACATATTCATTTAAAAATATAACCTACACAGTTTAGTAATCTTTTGATATTACAGTAGCCTTGTGAGAATTTCCCCAACTCATAATTATTATTATTGTTATTACTGTGTGTTGGGAGTGTACTCCCAACACCCAGGGGCATTCTACCTCCTAGCTACACCCACAGCTCTTCTTAATTTTTCTTTTGAAAGAGGGTTTGCTAGATTTCTGAGAGTCTTGCTATATTGCTGAGGCTGTTCTTGAACCTGGAATCCTCCTGTCTCAGCCTCCCAAGTACTGGAATTACAGGTGTTTCCCACCATGCCTGGCTTGCAACTCATTACTTAAAGTCATAATTGTATTAGTTTTCATATTTTGTAATATGTATGTAAATATGTGCACTCATACATAGTGCTTTATTTAACCATGTTCTGCTGTTAAGCATCTAGGTTACATCAGATTTTGTCTTCATAACTTACTTTGCAGTGAACATCCTAGCTATGGTCACTGTTTATCTTTATTTCCTTAGAAGAGACTTTTATAAGTGGGATTAATGGGCCTGAGGATAAGAGCATTTTTAAGGTCTTTGGTCTTGCCAAATTGCTTTTCAGAAATATTGTACAAATTTTCACATGCTACACATCTCTCAGTATTATGGGATACCGACATTGTTCCTCCTGGCATTATCACTAAGCACATCTTTGTTTTGTTTAATTCTACTAACTGTAAGAAGCTAGGGTGAAAGAACGATTCCCAACACTTGAAAGAACATTTC
Organism: Glis glis; assembly: GCA_004027185.1. NCBI lineage: Eukaryota > Metazoa > Chordata > Mammalia > Rodentia > Gliridae > Glis > Glis glis. Next base: position 17,739 of record PVJS01038386.1, read on the forward strand.
TGGGGTGGGACCTGACCTGAGCAGAGTGAGCTGTGTAGAGCGGCTAACAGAATGGGCTCTAAGTCAGATGGCTTGGGACCCAATCCACCGTGGCCACCAACTTGCTGTTTGACCTCCAGCAGGCCAGCCTCTAGGCAGCTCCATCTCTTCATCAGTAACATATGCAAGACATATGTTGACATCATACCTCAGAGGGATGTTGACATCATTCAATGTAACAACTCATGTTGAATGCTTGACAGGTCGTAGGTGCTAACTAAATGGTAATTCATCAGCCAGGCTACTCACACAAAGTAGACAGCATATGAACTGGGTGAGTAAAGATGGGTGACAGACAGAGGCATGGACTTTTACATGGCCAGGATGCAACCAGCCCATGGAAGAGATCTATGGGAATAGATCCTCTGACCTTTCTCATCTCTCCTGCTCATGCTGCCGTTTGATCGTAGCCCATAGAAGTCAGAGAGAACTCCCTGATGCACTGCACACTGGCCAGCAGGAGCCTGGGATCAGGGTAAAGAAGGGCAGGGTATAAAAACAGAAGTGTCAACAGAAGCTCCCCTGAAGAGTCAGCTCCCATCTACCAGCACAAATAAGAAATATGGTTCTCTCTCTCTCTCTCTTATTTTTATTTATTATTTGGTCTTGGGGATGGAACCCAGGGACTTTCTGTCTCCAAGCTATGCCCCAAGCCCTGTTTTATTTTTTATTTTGAAATAGGGACTCACTAAGTTGCTGAGTGCCTCGCTAAGTTGCTGAGGTTGATCTTGAACCCGCGATCCTCCTGTCTCAGCCTCTCAAGTACTGGGATTACAAGTGTGCGGCACCACATCTGGCCAGTTCTTGTCTTAATATGATCAGGGATTAAGCTGACTTTCCCTAGCCACATCATGCTGCCAGTCCTGCCAACTACATTGTCAACTCCAATTACTAGTCGTTTTCTGTGTGATGTCTCAAATACCTATCTTTACCCCGTACACTAAAATAAAATAAGTTTTATTTTATTTTCCCTTGGGTCTCAGGGAATTCTAATACATTTTATTTGTCTCTTCATTTGATTATTTCAGTTCATCTTTCTACATTGGGGAAATATTTTTTGACCTTTTCCTCCCAAATTATTAGCAGTTTCTCATTTGTTTAATATTCTATACAATTCTCATCTAATTCACTGATAGAGATATTTAATAAAAAAAGGGCTTTGTTTTTGTTACTAGAGAACTTATTTCAAGTCAGCATATTCTACTGCTAAAATTGGTCTTTTTTAAAGTTATTTTTTATTTCTTTTTTCCCCATAAATATTTTATTTTACTCTAGACAAAGAGGAAAGGGTTTACAACATGCTATGTCAGGTACCAACTCCCTGATGGGCATGAAAGAAAGAGACCTGCCAGCCGGGCGTGGTGGCGCATGCTTGTAATCCCAGTACATTGGGAGGCGGAGACTGGAGGATCCGGGTTCGCGGCCAGCCTCAGCGCTCGCTCTCTCTCTCTCTCTCTCTCTCTCTCTCTCTCTCCCTGTCTCTCCCCCTCTCTCTCTCTCTCTCTCTCTACTTAGTGAGGCCCTCCACAACTTAGTGAGACCCGGTTTCAAAATAAAGTATAAAAAATAGGGCCGGGGGTGTAGCGCGGAGGTAGAACCCCCCTGGGTTCAATCCCCGGTACCACAAAAAAAAAAAAAAAAAAAAAAAGAAAGAGACCTG